>JADLZN010002383.1:0-42500 GCA_018155175.1 Sinocyclocheilus anophthalmus | reverse complement strand
TCTATCTATCTATCTATCTATCTATCTTCTATCTATCTGTCTGTCTGTCTGTCCTGTCGCTGCTGTCTGTCTGTCTGTCTGTCTGTCTATCTCACCTACCTGTCTTGTCTGTCTGTCTGTCTGTCCTATCTATCTATCTATCTATCAATCAATCAGTCTGTCTGTCTATTTGTCTGTCTGTCTATCTATCTATCTATCATCTATCGATCTATCTATCTATCTATTTATCTATCTATCTATCTTTCTATCTACCTTGTCTGTCTGTCTGTCTACCTACCTACCTACCTATCTACCTGTCTGTCTGTCCTGTCTGTCCGTCGATCTGCCTGCCTGCCTGCCTGCCTGCTCCTGTCTTCTGTCTGTCTGTCCTACCTCCTGCCTGCCTGTCTGTCTATCTATTTATCTTGGCTGCCTGCCTGTCTGTCTGTCTGTCTGTCTTGTCTGTCTGTCTGTCTATCTATCTCTCTATCTCTCTATCCATCTATCCATCTATCTTCTATCTATCTATCTAATCTATCTATCTATCCTAATCTTTCTGTCTGTCTTCTGTCTGTCCCTGTCTATCTTCACCTACCTACCCTACTACCTGTCTTTCTGTCTGTCTGTCTGTCTATCTACCTACCTACCTACCTACCTGTCTGTCCTTGTCTGTCTGTCTGTCTGTCTGTCTGTCTATGTCTGTCTGTCTGTCTGTCTACCTACCTACCTGTCTGTCTGTCTTCTGTCTGTCCTGCCTGCCTGCTGTCTTTCTTCTACCTACCTACCTGTCCCTTCTGTCTGTCTATTACCTACCTCCTACCTGTCTGTTCCTGTCTGTCTACATACCACCTGTCTGTCTGTCTGTCTGT
Organism: Sinocyclocheilus anophthalmus; assembly: GCA_018155175.1. NCBI lineage: Eukaryota > Metazoa > Chordata > Actinopteri > Cypriniformes > Cyprinidae > Sinocyclocheilus > Sinocyclocheilus anophthalmus. Next base: position 41,652 of record JADLZN010002383.1, on the reverse strand, counting down.
GTGCCTGCCTGTCTGTCTACCTGTCTGTCTGTCTGTCTATCTATCTTCTATCTGTCTGTCTATCTATCTATCCACCTATCTATCTATCTATCTATCTATCTATCTTCTATCTATTATCTATCTATCTATCTAGCTGTCTGTCATCTATCTTCTGTCTGCCTGTCTGTCTGTCGATCTATCTATCTATCTATCTATCTATCTACCTACCTACCTGTCTGTCTGTCTGTCTGTCTATCTATTCTACCCGACCTACCTGTCTGTCTGTCTGTCTACCTGCCTGCCTACCTACCTACCTGTTTGTCTGTCTGCTGTCTGTCTGTCTCTCTTTCGATCTATCTTTCTGTCTTCTGCCTGCCTATCTATCTGTCTGTCTGTCTGTCTATCTACCTACCTACCTACCTACCTGTCTGTCCTTGTCTGTCTGTCTGTCTGTCTATCTGCCTGGCCTGTCTGTCTGTCTGTCTGTCTGTTGTCTGTCTGGCTGTCTGTCTGTCTGTCTGTCTATCTATCTATCTGGCTGTCTGTCCTGTCGGTCTGTCTGTCTATCTATCATCTATATATCATCTATCTATCTGTCTGTCTATCTATCTATCTATCATCTTTTCTGTCTGTCTGTCTGTCTGTCTGTCTATCTCCCTAACCTACCCTCCTGTCTGTCTGTCTGTCTGTCTATCTATCTATCTATCTGTCTTTTTGTCTGTCTGTCTGTCTGTCTATCTACATACCTACCTGTCTGTCTGTCTGTCTGTCATCTATCTGTCTATCTATCTGTCTGTGTCTGTCTGTTTGCCTGCCTGCCTGCCTGTCTGTCTGTCTGTCTGTCTGTCTGTCTGTCTGTCTGTCTATCTTTTTGTCTGTCTGTCTGTCTGTCTATCTTTCTGTCTGTCTGTCTGTCTGTCTGTCTGTCTATCTACCTACCTACCTGTCTGTCTGTCTGTCTGTCTACCTACCTACCTACCTACCTACCTTTCTGTCTTCTGCCTGCCTCTTCTGTCTGTCGTCTGTCTGTCTGTCTGTCTGTCTGTTATCTCTCTATCTATCTATCTATCTATCTATCTTTCTGTCTGTCTGTCTGTCTGTCTGTCTATCTACCTACCCTGTCTGTCTTTCTGTCTGTCTGTCTGTCTGTCTGTCTGTCTGTCTGTCTGTCTGTCTGTCTGTCTGTCTGTCTGTCTGTCTATCTATCTATCTTTCTGTCTGTCTTTCTGTCTGTCTGTCTGTCTGTCTGTCTGTCCCTGTCTGTCTCTCTCTGTCTGTCTGTCTATCTATCTGTCTGTCTGTCTGTCTGTCTGTCTGTCTGTCTGTCTGTCTGTCTGTGTCTGTCTGTCTGTCTGTCTGTCTGTCTATCTATTTCTTTCTTTTTTCTATCTATCTAATCTACTTCTTTATTACAGTTTTTCTCACGTCACTTTAGCTCAATTTTCAAATGGGACTTTTTCTTTTTCTTTTTTTACTTTTACGTTTATATGTCCGAACACTACAAATTGTCTTCTCTACAATTTGCACAATAACTAAATACACACGATGAACCTATCACGCTTTTCACAACTTCACTGTTACACATACATAAATATGCATAACTATGTATGACATGTATTGTTTTCCACACTGCTACAGAAATCAATGTACTGTATATCGTGCTATGTGCCACAGTATTGACATGTCCCACTAAACTTTTACCTACTGTTGAAATCTGTGTCCAAAAAAGCTCAGTGTGACACAACAGCACTCAGACGAAACGGACAGTCAGTGACAACAAAATTATGTTTCCAGGATTGACCACCATACGGAAAATACATCGAAACATTTGACCAGTTCAGCTCATATGATGATTAAAAACTTCATTTTGGTGCCAGTGGCCAATTCACTGACACGAATGGCATGCTTTTGACTACATTTGCAGTTGTGATGTCAGAGGTGTTTGATTAGGGCTGCAGCGAAACTCTTCAGGACCAACGTTGGTCACCGCTGCTTTAATGCATTGCCTTAAAACACATCAATCTACAGATCCTGAGGATCAGCCCCATGACCTCTGTGCTGCATTTATTTATGCAGATGCTTTAATCCAAAGTAGCTTACAAAAGAGGAACAAAAGCAATCTGTCAAGGAGCCAACAATATTTGTAATATGTGACCCTGGACCAAAAAAACAGTACATATGGTCATTTTTAATAGGACAATATTTGAAAATCTGGAATCTGAGGGTGCAAAAAAATCTAAATATTGAGAACATCATCTTTAAAGTTGTTCAAATGAAGTTCTTAGCAATGCATATTACTAATAAATTAAGTTTTAATATATTTAGAGTAGGGTATTTACAAAATATCTTCATGGAACATGATCATTTCACTAATATCCTAATGATTTTTGGCATAAAAGAGAAATGTATAATTGTGACCCATACAATGTATTGTTGGCTATTGCTACAAATATCCCCCAGCGACTTAACACTGCTTTTGTGCTGCAGGGACACAGATGTAAAGTAATCAGAGCTTGTACTATATTGATATAAAAATACAAAGAGTAAGAAAATATATTCCATTTGTTTTTATCAACAACATGAAGTGCATTAAACATTACGTCAAGGTTTCCCAAACTGGGAAATAAAATAAAACACTACTGAAAAATGAAATATTTTACTTGTTTACCTGCATGTCATGTGACCAAAAGCAATATCAGAGAACATGCAAATGTGTAACTTAATAAAATATTTATTTTTAAAATCTCAGGGGTACTTCAAATAAAAACATATTAGGTGAAAGAGGATCAGATGACAAAAAAAGTTTGTGAATTTGTGCATTTTAATGTGTTTGAAAGACATACACCGTTCAAAGTAATACATTGTTAAATCATGTACTGATTGATAATTCAAATAACAATGAGTGTATTGATCAGTAGTTGATGCAGTGCTGAAATGATTTGTGTAAATGCAGTGTAGCACCTGACTAATGATTGATCTCTGTGTGAATGTCCACAGAACTGGAGACTTTCTGACATTTTAAAATGCAGTTTAATCTAATTAGTTACTTTTTTATATATATGATATTAAGAATGATATCTATGTGTAAAACGGTGAAGTGTCATTGAAAGTAAAAAAAATATATAGTTTCAGCCTTCATATGCCAAACAATTGTAATTTTTTTTTTTTTTTTTTTTTTTTTTTTTTTTTTTTTTTTGGGGCAAGAACATATATTTCCAGTCTTGCAATAGCACACATTTAGGCTAAATGCAAATGCGGATGGAATGTGCATCAAAACAGTGGGTTAGTGCTGTGTCATTTTGTAACATGTTTGTGAAACCTTCTACATGAGCTCTGTGGGGGTCACTGTAGCACTGTATCCTTCATAACGAGCCGCGTCTGCGGGGTCTGTACGCGATGCTGCGTCGCTCTTAACGTCAATGAAACTCGGTGAAGCGGAAACGCAAACACGGACACCGACAGATGCGCGACGGCTCAACAAGCGAGCGATCGATCGGCGCGAATAAACGAACCGGAGAGTCACCGGAGAGTCACCGACACACGCGCGGATGCTGAGCCGCTGGTCCAGCGGGGGGCGTGGCCAGGAGAGAGGAGAGAGACGCGATTGGCTGGAGAGCTGCAGATGGAGGCGGGGTTTCGGAGCTTCTGTTCCGCAGGAGATTGGGGAGGGGGGGGTATTACCGGGTGCGCGTGCGCTCAGCGCGTTTTTACCGCAGTGTCTCTGGATTAGTGCGCGGCGCTGCGGCACTCCGCTCGGGTCTCAACGGGAAGAGCGAGAAAAAGCGACCGAACCGCGTCCGTGAGCACCAGCCGTTCCATCGCGCGTATTCCCAGCGGTTATCAAAGCGGCGCGCACCGGAGACATGGCCAAAGACGACGAGAAGAAGGAATCCGGGGAATGGAAGGAATTCTTCTGGAACCCGCGGACGCACGAGCTGCTCGGGAGAACGGCAAGCAGCTGGGGTGAGTGTGCCTTATGTAAGCGCTCGATTTAACGGCGGCGCGTGATTCCGGTGCGTTCATTCATTTTAACCGGAACGCATTGCCAATGAGTCCCTTCTCTCTCTCTCTCTCTCTCTCTCTCTCTCTCTCTGTGTGTGTGTGTGTGTGTGTGTGTGTGTGAATTGATCAGGCCCCTAATGGTTAAAGGACAATCTGCGATGCTGCTGCTGCTGAGGTGACGAGGTTACGGTGGGTGCGCGCTTCTCGCATCGGTGGATCGTTTTAAAACGGAATCGCGTAACGCGCGTCCGATCGTTCCGATCACACTGATCGATCGCACGGGAGCGCGCAAGGTTATTCGGTGTGTCCTCCGCGCGCGCGCTCACGTGACGTGGTTTCGCTCACATCCGGAGCAGCACATTCCATCAGGAGTTATAAACCCTATACAGAACACACACCACACACACACACGTACGATTACAGTGCTGTCACGGCCTCGGATTTGTTTGTCATTTCCTATGGTGTGTGTGTGATTGTGTGTTTGAGAGTGGGTTGTTTGCGAGTGTGAGTGTGGGTGTGTGTTCTGAGTTGTGTGTGTGTGTGTGTTTTTGTGTGAGTGTGTGTGTGTGAGTAGTGTGTGTGTGTGTGTGTGTCTAGTGTGTGTGAGTGTTTGTGTTTGTGTGTGAGTGTGAGAGTGAGAGTGAGTGTGTGAGGAGTGTGTGTGTGTGTGTTGTGTTGTGTGTGTGTGGTGTGTGTGTTGTGTGTGTGTGGTGTGTGTGTGTGTTTGTGTGGGAGTGTGTGTGTGTGCTGGTGTGGTGTGTGTGTGTGTGTGAGTGGTGTGGGTGTGTGTGTGTGTGTGTGTTTGTGGTGTGTGTGTGTGTGTGGTGTGTGTGTGAGAGAGTGTGTGTGTTTGTGTGTGTGTGTTTTTGTGTGTGTTTGTGTGTGTGTGTGGTTTTGTGTGTGTGTGTGTGGAGTTGTGTGTGTGTGTGTGTGTGTGTGTTGTGTTGGTCTGAGTGTGTGTGTGTGTGTGTGGAGTGTGTGTGTGTGTGTGTGTGAGAGAGTGTGAATGTTGTGAGTGTGTGTGTGTGTGTGTGTGAGAGAGTGTGAATGTGTGTGTGTGTGTGTGACCTGATTGTCCTCTCATGAGCTTTCAAATAATTAAGATTTTTTACTAATTTGTGCTGGAAGAGGGTGAAAAGAACCTACATCTAGATCTATGATTTTTTTTAATTTCTCTTCATCTGAATCTGAAATGTCTTTTTCCTGAAGAACTAACAGTGACAGTAAAATCTCTTATTCCAGTTAAAGAAAAACACTGAAAAGGCAAAAGACTGATTATAAAGATATAAGATGTTCCATATGGCTTCCAATAATATTAGACAAATACTGTATGTTAATTAATAATAAAACTACACCACACAACTTTAAATTAATCAAATTTCATTACTTTTTTTTTATCAGGAAATGATTTCTAGGCTGCAATATCCTGAACAATCATATTCTTACAATAATAATAATAATAATCTTCATTTTCTATAGCGCCTTTAAATGTTACTTCTCAAAGCGCTTTACATAAACAAATAAAACAATAAAATACACCATATAAAAAGTATAAAATAAGCAAAAAAGGAAACAATAATTCAAAACACTTAAAAATAAGGATAATATAAAATGTATATAAAAATTAAAGTAAAAGCTACCCTAAAGAAATGAGTTTCAAGGCGAGATTTCACCTGAAATATAGACCAAACATGTAAATTCATCATTAGAGTTTATAATATTATAAGAATGAAATGTCATATTTCCTCACATTTCTGTGGATTTGGATGGAATCTGCTGCTGTAAACTGATGTAATGCTATATTTTAAAATTATAATTGAACTTAACTATATTTAGATTCATTACAAATTTTTAATTTGACCATCCAGTGCAAAACGACCAATCAAATTTAGTAAAAACAAACAGACCACATCAAAGACCAATCACAGTGTGTGTGTGTGTGTGTGTGTGTGTGTGTGTGTAGGTGGGTGGGTGTGTGTGTTGTTTGTTTGTGTGTGAGTGTGTGAGTGTGTGTGAGTTAGTGAGTGTTTGTGTGTGTGAGAGTGTGTTGTGAGTTGTGTGTGTGTGTGTGTGTGTGTGTGTGTGAGTGTGAGTGTGTGTGTGTGGTGTGTGTGTGTGTGTGTGAGTGTGTGTGTGTGTGAGTGTGTGTGTGTGTGTGTGTGTGAGTGTGTGAGTGTGTGTGAGTGTGTGTGAGTGAGTGTGAGTGTGTGTGTGTGTGTGTGTGTGTAGTGGTTAGTTGTGCAGTGGTGTGTGAGGGGGTGTGATGAGTGTGTTTGTGTGTGGTGTGGAGTGTGTGGGAGGGTGATGTGTGTGTGTTGGGTGTGTGTGTGTGTGTGGGATGTTTGTGTTTGTGTGTGTGTGTGTGTGAGTGTGTGTGTGTGTCATATTATGTCAGATGAGTTCACTGGCCGGGTTTCATATGTATTGCTGCATCTGATTGGCCGAGAGCATTGATGACATCTGACTCCCATCCCCCACTCCACCCTCAGAGAGAGAGAGAGAGAGAGAGAGAGAGGGCGAGAGCAGACAAAGAGCTCAAATAGACAGAAAATAATGCTGGAAAAAAATGAAAGAAAGAGAGAGACAGCATGTAACAGAATGAGTAGAGTATGTAGAGAGAGCGAGATAGAGCTGGAGGAGGCACTGGTTTTAGTGTAAGAGGATTTACTCCTCAGTCTGTCCTGACATTTGCTCAGTGATGGACGAATGAGAAACACACGGATGACACGAAGATGGAGTGAATGCAGGGAATCTAGGTCACATTCACCGCCTCGATATCACACACAAACACAGACCGCTTCATCTCCGTTATTACACACAATACTGGATTCTGATTGGTCGTGTGTTTGATGATAATGTGATTCTCTACATATCCACTAGATTAAAACAGATACATTTACATTTAGTCTTTTATCCAAAGCGACTTACAAATGAGGACAATAGAAGCAATCAAAATCAGCAAAAGAGCAAAACAATTACATGTCAAATAATCTTTTAATGTTGTAAAATTCATCAATATATTTATATAATGATACACAGATGAAGTACATCTAACAAAATTACATGCTATAAACAACATGTTATATTTAACCATTCCAAATATTATATTTTAGTCACTATATTAATTTGTTAGGCTGTTATGTTAAATAAATAGTTCATCCAAAAGTGAACATTTTCTGAAAATGTGCTCACTCTCAGGCCGTCCGAGATGTGTCTCAGCAATGGATGCTCTGCAGTGAATGGGTGCCGTCAGTCAAAAACATCTTAATGCTGGATTAGTTTCAGCTTTTGTCTTCTCCAGATGTTAACTGATGGACTGGAGTGCTGTGGATTACTTGTGATGTTTTTATCAGCTGTTTGGACTTTCATTCTGACGGCACCCATTCACTGCAGAGCATCCATTGCTGAGACACTGATGCAGAGCTACATTTCTACAAACCTGATGAAGAAACCAACTAGGATGGCATGAGAGTGAGCACATTTTCAGCAAATTTTAATTTTTGAGTGAACGATTCCTTTAAAGGGGTCATATGATGCGATTTAAATTTTTCTTTTCTCTTTGTAGTGTTACAAGTTCTTGGTGCATAAATAAGATCTGTAATGTTGCAAAGACTAAGTCTCAAATCCAAAGAGATATTCTTTATATAAGTTAAGAGTCAGCCACTCCTACCTAAAACGGCTCATTCTAACACGCCCCCACATATCTACCTCACTATGTGAAAATATTTGCATAATGCTGCTCAAATGTGCACGCAAAGAAAGAAGGCGTGGTTTCAGTAACCGCAGTTAGTGTTGAAGCAGCATGTCAGGCAGACACTGTGTGTTTCTAGGCAAAAGCAAAACCACTTTATTTGACCTTCAGAAATTAGATGCATTTAGGAATCTTTAAGATTAATTACAACAGAACATCACAACCCAGATGTTCGAATTTGTGCAACGCATTTTATTGACGACAGTTTTTTGAACCTAGAAGATTACAAGGCTTGCTGTGCACAAAGCTATTTCTAAAAGAAAAAAAGGGTCAATTCCGACTTTGCTATGACAATCTGGCGCTTCTGAATCAGCTACTGTAAGTATGTTTTGTTATTAGTTTAAGTATTTTGCTATTGACTGTTCAAATGCGGATTTTGCGCAACGCAGAGTACGGCGGCGTGTGTGTTGTGAGTGTGTGTGATGTGATTGTTGAGTGTGTGGGTTGTGTTTTTGTGTGTGTGTGTGTGTGTGTGGTAGTGTGTGTGTGTGTGTGAGTGTGGTGTGTGAGTGTGTTGAGTGTGTGTGTGTGTGTGAGTGTGTGTGTGAGTGGTGAGGTGTGTGTGAGTGAGTGTGTGTGTGTGTGTGTGTGAGGTGGTGTGTGTGTGGGGTGGTGTGTGTGTGTGAATGTGTGTGGAGTGTGTGTGTGTGTGTGTGTGTGAGTGTGTGTGTGTGTGTGTTTGAGTGTGTGTGTGAGGTGTAGTGTGTAGTGGGTTTGTGTGTGAGTGTGTGTGTGTGTGTGTGTGTGAGTGGGTGTTGTGAGTGTGTGTTTGTGTTGTTTGTGTGTTTGTGTGTGTGTGTGGGTGAGAGTGTGTGTGAGTGTGTGTGTGTGTGTGTGTTGGTTTGTGCGTGTGTGTGTGTGTGTGGTGAGGGTGTGTGTGTGTGTGTGTGTTGTGTGGGTGGGTGTGTATGTGTGTGTGTGTGTGTTTTGTGTGGTGTGTTGTGTGTGTGTAGTGTGTTGTGTGTGTGGATTGTGTGTGTGTGGTGGTGTGTGTGTGTAGTGTGTGTGTGTGGGTGTGTGTGTTTATGTGTGTGTGTGTGAGTGTGTGAGATAGAGAGAGAGAGTGTGTGTGTGAGTGTGTGTGTGTGTGTGTGTAGTGTTTGTGTGTGTGTGGGTGTGTGTGTGTGAGTGTTGTGAGTGGTGTGTGTGTGTGGTGAGTGTGTGTGTGTGGTGTGTTAGTGTGTGTGTGTCTGAGTGGTGTGTTGTGTGTGTGAGTGGTGTGTGTGAGTGATGTGTGTGTGTGTGTGTTGAGGGTGTGTGTGTGTGTGTGTGGTGTGTGGTTGTGTGTGTGTGTGTTTGTGTTGTGCTTGTGATGTGTGTGTGTGTGTGTGTGTGGGTGTGTGTTAGTGTGTTGTGAGTGTGTTTTGTGTGTGTGTGTGTGTCTGTGAGTGAATGAGTGTCTGAGTGAGTGTGTGTGTGTGAGTGTGTGTTGTGAGTGTGTGTGTGTGTGTGTGTGTGGTGTGAGTGTGTGTGGTGTGGTGTGTGGTGTGTGTGTGTGTGTGTTTTTTTTTTTTTTTGTGTGTGTGTGTTTGTGTGTTTTGTGTGTGTGTGTGTGATTGTGTGGGTGTGTGTGTGGAGTGTGTGTGTGTGTGTGTGTGTGGTGTGTGTGTGTGTGTTTTGTGTGTGTGTGTGTGTTTGTTTGTGCGTGTGTGTGTGTGTGTGAGTGTGTGTGTGTGTTGTGTGGTGTGTGAGGTGTGTGTGTGTGGGTGTGTGTGTGTTGTGTGTGTGTGTTTGTGTTTGTGTTGTGTGTGTGTGTGTTGTGTTGAGTGTGTGTGAGTGTGTGGGTGTGTGAGTGTGTGTGTGTGTGGTGTGGTGAGTGTGTGTGTGGGTGGGTGGTGTGGGTGTGGAGGGGTGTGTGTGTGTTGGGTGAGTGTGTGTGAGTGTGTGGTGTGTGAGTGTGGGTGTGTGTGTGTGAGTGTGTGTGGGTGTGTGGAGTGTGTGTTTGTGAGTGTGTGTGTGTTCATGAGTGTGTGAGTGTGAGTGTGTGTGTGTGTGTGGTTTTTGTGTGAGGTGTGTGTGTGTGTGTGTGAGGGTTGGTGTGTGTGTGTGTGTGTGGGTGTGTGTGTGTGTGTGTGTTGTGTGTGTGAGGAACGGTCCCATCACATGAGAGTGAACTGTCTGTCAGAAATCACAGCACATCAGCTGTCTTAACCGCGGCTTATGCACTGCATCATCACTGTGTCTGTCACGAGACTCTATTGCCCTTTCGGGCTTGAATAGGGCTGGACAATAATTTGATATCAATATGTATCGCGATATAATTAACGGTGATATGATTTTTAAACACAGTTCCGATATTTCGATATACATTACCAGTGTTTCCCATGCATTGATTTATTTGTGGCGTTTGATTTCGTTAAATAAACATGAGCACTGCACGTTTCAAAATCAAAAAACGTCGCGGGTGTTTTATATGAATGTACCTCTGAAGGGAACCGACTGTCTTCAGAAAAAAGTTTCGATGGCATTTTCATTTTATCTGATAAAGCAGCGTTCATGTTTACAGACATTACTGGAGAAACCGCTAGTTCTGCTGCTCTCAAAGCGCCTCCTGCTGGCAGAGAATGAGTTTGCATTTTAAATAAGCCCGTCTCCATCAACATTTCCAGTTTTTGTTGTTGTTTAATTTTTTTCTTTTTTTGCAGCGACTCAGAGCACTTTTCATACCCTTTATACTGGCTAAAGCACATTTGTTTCAATCTATAAGAATAATCAGCCTACACACTACCAGTCAAAAGTTTTTGAAAAGTAAGATTTTTAATGTTTTTTAAATTTTTTTTTTGAAGTCTCTTCCTGCCACCAACCGCGTTTATTTGATCCCACGACAGCAAAAATGCAGTAATATTGTAAAATATTTTTACTATTAAAAATAACTGCTTTCTATTTGAATATGTGTTAAGCTGTAATGTATTTCTGTGACGAGCAGCTGTATTTTCAGCATCATTACTAAGTCTTCAGTGTCACATGATCAGAAACATTTTAATGTCCGTTTGCTGATTATGACTATTTAAAACAGTTTAAGCCTTTTTTTATTTCATGATTCTTTGCTGAATAAAAAGTCCACAGATCACATTTATCTGAAATACAAATCTTTTTGTAACTTATACCATACCACTCAACCTTGGACTTATTAGTCAATTAATACGTTTGTTTAGCAAGGATGCTAAAAGTGATGAAGACATTTATAATCTTACAAAAGATCTCTATTTCCATAATGCTGTTCTTCTAACTTTCTATTCATCAAAGAAACCTTAAAAATTCTACTCAGCTGTTTTCAACATCATAATGAAATGTTTCTTAAGCATCAAATCAGAATATTAGAAATGATTTCTGAAGAGTCACGTGCCTGGAGTAATTGCTGCTAAAAATATAGCTTTGAAAAGCACAGGATGAATTACATTTTAAAATATAAAACAGTTATTTTAAATAGTAAAAATCTTTCACAGCATTACTGCTTTTGCTGGGGGGGTACGTTTGATCAAATAATGTCATGCTGATGAGCATAAGAGGCTTCTTTTAAAAACATTTAAAAATCTTACTGTTCAAAAACTTTTGACTGTTCGTGTATGTTAGCTTATAGTTTGAAGTTAAATATGTTAATATTAATAAGGAGAGTCTGAGACTTATTTGACAGTGATTTCACATTTCTTTTTTGTATGAAGTCTAAATACAAATAAAAGGTGAACATTCATTTATTTGTGCTGTTTTTTTCTTAAGTATTATATGGTTTTATATGAGGTGTCAAGAGTTGGCAAATTCATTTTTCATAAGTTTTGTATGCACAGACATCTGTTGTGGGCGTTCTTGGCAGTTTTTCTGAGGCTTTTTTTAATATTGTTCATATCGATATCGGAATTATATCGTATCGACCGAAATTAATAAATATATTGTGATATAAATTTAGGCCATATCGTCCAGCCCTAGGTTTGAACTGATGGTAAAATTAACACATTATTAACTGTCTTGATATTTACATTGAAAGCTGAAGCTTGTGTATTATGAAGGCGTTACATTTTCCCGACCTGCTTGCGGTGTTCTTCCAATCACAATGCACTGTGTCCAGACTGGCCAATCAGAGCAGACTGCGCTGTCGGAAGGAGGGGCTTTGTAGAAAACGAAGCTTTTGAGAGAGGCGGGGCATAGAGGACCTACAATAATTTACAGTATTTGAAAAATTATGTGTTTTTTTGAACATTAAAGCATATCAACATATTATATACACAAAATAATGATCTTTAAAAAGCATCATATGACCCCTTTAAGATACTCTCCTCAACACTGGTAGGTTATCACAGACAATGATGTTAACATGATGTAGCGGTGAAACTAATGTTTTGTGTGTGTTTTGTGTGTGTGTGTGTTTTCTCAGGGCGAATTCTTTGTTCTATTCTGATCTTCTACACATTTCTGGCTGGCATGTTCTGTCTCACCATGTATGTGATGCTGCTGACGCTAGATGATTATCGGCCCACTTGGCAAGACCGTCTGGCTACACCAGGTACACACACACCCACAGAAAACAAACCAAAAAAACACACACACACACACACACACACACACACCCTCACTCACTCACTCACCCTCACTCACTCACTCACACTCACACACCCACACACACACACACACACAAACAACACCCACACACACACACACACCACCACCCACACACACACCCCACCCCCCCCCATCACACACACACACCACACACACCCACAACACACACACACCACACCACACACACACTCTCACTCTCACACACACAGGTTTGTGCATTTGTTGTTTATGGGGACTCTCCATAGGCGTAATGGTTTTTATATTGTACAGACCGTATATTCTATTGCCCTACACCACCCTACCCCTAAACCTACCCCTCACGGGAGACTTTCTGCATTTTTAGATTTTCAAAAAAACTCATTCTGATTTATTTATAAGCCTTTTGAATTACTGGGACACTGAAAATGTCCTCATAAATCACATTCTCGTTGTAATACCTAGGTCATACCCATGTTATTATACAAATTTGTGTCCTCATAAACCACATAAACATGCACACACACACCACACACACCCACACACACACACACTCACACACTCTTTCTCACACACACACACTCACACACACCACACACACCCACACACACACACACACACACACACTCACACACCCACACACACACACACACACACACACACACACACTCACACTCACACACACACACACACACACACACACACACACACACACACACACACACACACACACACACACACACTCACACACACACACACACACACACACACACACACACACCCACACACACTCACTCTCTCTCTCACACACACCCACACACACACAACCCACACACACACCCACACACTCACACACACCCACACACACCGCACACACACTGACACTCACACACACACACACACACACGGACACTGTTGTTTCTCTATGCATATGATTCGGCCAAAAGCGATCCTCTAGGAAATCGTTTATAATGTGGAGAAAACAGAGAGCTGGGATTCATACATTCAGGCTTTGGACAACTTCCTTACACGTAAGTAAAAAAAAAAACAGATTTTCATTAAAAAAATACATAAAACAACATGCAATGATTTTGCTATCAGTACATTTTTGACTCACCATCACAGTCGATGTGTGCATTTTCATATGGAAGAGATGGTGCTCGCAACACCACGCTCATGGGTTCGATTCCCAGTGAATGCATGAACTGATAAATAAATGCATGCCTTCAATGCAATGTCATTGTCTTTAGAGAGAGCACTCTACCAAAACAGAATATACTATAAAGTGTTACTCGCTGTTTTCTCAAACCAATGTCAAGTATCTGTGATTTAGGAATAATTCCGTTATAAATAAACACTGATTTACTCACCCTCATGTCGTTCCATGACTTTCCTTCATCTGTAAAACTGAAAATGTGAATTTCTGGATAATCTTCTTACCATCTTATCCATACAACATCTGTTCCTAAAAATCTTAAAAGGACAATAATCACCATATAAATATCATAGCAGTGTAATTCTACAGGCCAGTGCTATTTTAGTGTTATTTATTATAGTTTCATTAATATTTTTATATAGGTTTAAATTTTTATATGTTCAGTTTTCATTTTAATTTCAGTTTAATCATTAGTGATTTTATTTTTAGCAGTTTTTTTTCTTTTAAACATTACTAAGTACATTATTAAGTTTTAGTTTTTATTTCCAGTTTGCAGAAATGGCAGGCAAATTAAATAAACATAACATTTTGAAGTAAAAAGACTGAAATATTTTGTAAAAAGTACTCCGTAATCTTTGTTTACAACTTTGAAAAATAATTGTCGAGGCAACATTTCCTATTTCTATTATAGTCAACTAAATCTAAAACCATAAAAATAGATTTCCATTACTTGATAAAAAAAGTTAACTGAAATAAAATAAAACTAAACTTATTTTATTTCAGCTAATTGCAACATTTTTCTTTTTCATGAAATAAAATGTATAATTACTAAAACTTTAAATAATATTGACATGAAAAGCAGCAACAATAAAAATGAAATCTAATTCAAAATAACAAAAACTACAACACCGATTTTCGTTTTTAATGTAATATTTATATTTCAGCTTTATTTCAGCTTACAAACATGTTTGAACTCTTTCCCCGCCAGCGTTATTGTAAAAAGTTGCCAGCCACCGCCAGCGTTTTTGCTGATTTTCACTCAAATTGCATGGCCGCCAGAATATTTTGCTGTTTGAATATCTGAACATGCAATACATCAAATAAAGATCAGACCCTCTACTTTCAAACAAAACAATCAGTTTTATTCTAGCTTCAAGCATTGTTTTTTTATCAACACTTGAATGTAGGTAGACTTCACAAAAAAAGCTAAATTTAGCTGAGAAAATCTAATTTTTATCAAACACTACATCTAGATCATATTCAGTAATATTATCACAGCAAAGCTGCAGTAGATGGCTTGCATCAGCGCTCCCAAAGCCGCATTTCCGCATTACACTCGCTAACATTAGTCAGTTTTCATTCATATATGCGGTTATTGTTGATGCTCGCATTATTTTTCATATGCATATGCTTACATATGAGATCGCTGGTTTCTGCGTCTTCACCACCTGTGTTTTTGATCGAGCTTCTAGACTCATTCAGGAGATGCGTGATAGCACCCCCTAGCGTGAAAATTCATGTTTGGCAGGGAAAGTGTTAACAGCTTCCTCAGGAGGAGGATCATAAGCTCTGTGCCTGTGTTTTTCTGCAGCCTACAATGACTCTCAGCAGGCGATGAAGAACGACGCCTGCATCCCAGATCAATATTTCATCCAGGAGGACAGCGGCGAGGTGCGCAACAATCCCAAACGCTCCTGCCAGTTCAACCGCACCATGCTGGGGAGCTGCTCTGGACTGGAGGACCGCACATATGGATACCAGGACGGAAAACCCTGCGTGCTCATCAAACTCAACCGGGTAACTGCGCTGATCACTCATAATAACAGTAATAAAGAATGTACTGAATGTTCAATGCTGGCATCTATTGATCAGCCACAGCCTGTGGAAGCTTCTTACTATGGAAGCCGGTTTCTGCAACCGAATAAATAAAACTAAATACATATTTGCATCTTTATACCTAACTATTTAAAAATTAATTCAAAGAATTAGGCATTTAAATTATATCTCACAATTCAGACTTTTTTGTCATAATTCTGCATTTATGTCTCATAATTCAGATTTTTTCCCCCCCATCATAATTCGTCATTTATGGCCACGACTTCCATTTATGGAGAAGTCGTGGCCTAATGTTTAGAGAGTCGGACTCGGGTTCGAGTCTCATACCGGCAGGGATTGTAGGTGGGGGGAGTGAATGTACAGCACTCTCTTCCACCTTCAATACCACGACTGAGGTGCCCTTGAGCAAGGCACCGAACCCCCAACTGCTCCCCGGGCGCCCACTGCCCCGGGTGTGTGTGTTCACGGTGTGTGTGTGTGTGTGTGTGTGTGTGTGTTCACTGCTGTGTGTGTGTGCACTTAGGATGGGATACATGCAGAGCACTAATTCCAAGTATGGGTCACCATACTTGGCCACATGTCACGTCACTTATATCTCATAATTCAGATTTTCCCCCCTCATAATTCTGCATTTATATCTCATATAATTCTGCATTTGTATCTCATAATTCTGCATTTATATATCATAATTCTGCATTTATATCTAATAATTCAGACGTTTTTCCTCATAATTCGGCATTTATATCTCATAATTCAGACTTTTTTTGTTTTGTTTTTTTTTTTTTCTCTGAATTCTGAGTTTACATCTTGCAATTCCGTGTTTATATCTTGTAGTTCTAAGAAAAAAGTCCAAATTGAGAGATATAAACGAGTGAGAATTATGAGCTGAAAAGTCACAATTACATTTGTCCACGGCAGAAACAAGCTTCCGTAAATAACAAGCTCTTCTGTGCTGGTCCTCTTTAGACAGTTTGAGTTCAAATTTGAAGTTGTTTAGAAATGCAAAAACATAGAATTTAAATGCTAGTATTAGCATTAGTATAATAACAGTACTTCACTACTGTACTTCAGTAATATTTTGTGCAATCTGCACTTTACTTGAGTTCTGTCAAAATGGACAGAAACATTTTTTTCCAAATGTTTTCGGTTTATGAAAACTAGGATACAGCCAATAATACAAACACAAATTCGAGCTGCAAATAGCATCAGAAATCATTAGCTAGACCAGATCAGTTACCTTTGGTCTGAAAGCTGAATGAAGATGATGAAGGTGCTTCGTTTACTCCTGCAGGTGATTGGGCTGAAGCCAAGTAATGATGAAAAGTCTCCCTTCGTCTCCTGTTCAGCAAAGGTGAGTAAGATCTTACCTGAGCTTCAGCTAACCCTCATCACTAACAGCCAGTCAAGCATGAATTACATCTGTAATGTTTGTTCAATGCATCGCTCCATACTCAGGGATATAAAGATGGAGATGAGTTGGTAAGAAATAGACTAGTCTGCACACTTAGCATCCCTAACCTTAGACTAGTGCACATCTTAAACTAGTACAGTACAGCCCTAACTAGTGCTTAACTCTCATATGCATTCTGTGGTTAGTAGACATGTAGTGTTGCATCACTTAGTTTAGAGTGTTTTATCCAGTCAAAGCTCTTTTAGTGTAATTGTAGAAACGCTTCTCGTGTCAAATCTGGACTGGTTTTGATCAAGTAGGCAATAAGTGGCAGTAACATAGCTCCAGATGAACACTTGCTGGATTGAAGCAGCTCAGCTTTACTTGATTCTCCATCCATCATGTTTTAGAGTCTTTCAAATCTATCCTCAAGGATCTTTTGAGGAGCGTTTGTTTCCAGAAGCTTTACTTTCACTGTTCCTCAGCGGAGGAATGATCTTCACAAGCCTCCAGAACATCTCACATCTTCTGAGGAGCCTTTATTTCTAGACCGATATAGAGCGATCACTGATATTTAGATCATTTTATGTCAGTATCTGCTCTACTGTTATAAAGATCTCACTGATTTACATCACCGGCTCAGAAGGAGGCTCAGACAGAACGAAACCAATGCTTAAGTTTTGAATACTTCCCTCAAAACGGAACTTCAACCTCAGGTCCTATCCATACTACGGCACGAGAGCACAGGCAGAACCCAGACACACCACACACCACCCACTCACTCACTCACGTCTCTCGCACCACAACCACACACACACACAACAAACACCACACTGCACTCACATCACCCACACACACACACAGTCAGTCCGTCACTCACTCACATCACTCAACCACCCACACACACAGCACACACACACACACACAAACACCAGTCGTCCTTCAGTTCAGTCACATCACTCACTTCCAAATCACTCACCTCACTCACACCACACAGTCACTACATACTCACCTTGCACACATACACATATACCCACACACACACACAGTCATTCAGTCACTCACTCCTCACCGAGATCACCTCACAAACGTCACGCACACACAACACACACAGTCATTCACTACTTCACGTTATCACACACACACACCACAGGTCAGTCACTTCACTCCTCACAGTCGCTCGCAATCGCGGTTCGCTCGCTCGAACACATCATACACACAACACACGTCACGAACCTCACGCACTCACGGTCACTCACTCACTCACTCACACCAACACAGTCATCATTCACGGACATCACATCACACACACACACACAGTCAAATGTCCGATCAGCACTCACGTACGATCACTTCACGCACTCACTCACTTCACACACAATACATACACACACACAGTCACTCACTCACTCACAAACACACACAGACTCACTCACTCAGGGTCACTCACTTCACTTCACGTCCCTCTCTCACTCTCACACACACACACCTCACACACTCTCACTCACTCACTCACGCTCTCTCACTCACTCACGCTCATGCTCACTCACTCACGCTCACTCACTCACTCACACACACAACACACACACACCCCAGTCAGCAGTCGAATCACTCACCTCACTCACACACATACACATACAACACACAAACACACACACATACAACAGTCAGTCAGATCACTCACCACTCACACTCACGTTCACAACACAGTCACTCACGTCACTCACCTCACACACGTCCGTCACTCACCTCACTCGCACACGACACATAGACACACACACACACACACACACACACACACTCACTCACTCACTCACTCACACACACACACACACACAGTCAGTCACTCACGTCTGCCATCACTCACACTCACACATAGTCATCACTCACTCACTTGCACACATACTACACACACACACACACACACACAAACACAACACACTCACACACACACACACAGTCAGTCACTCACACACACACACACACACTCTGTGTAATTATATGCGTGTGTAACTGCTCTCTCTGCATGTGTTTCAGGTGAATTATTCTCAGCCCCTGGTGGCTGTGAAGTTCACAGACATCTCTTTCAACACGGACTTCAACGTGGAGTGTAAGATCAACTCTAGCACTCAGTTCAAGATCAGCGAAAGAGACAAGTTCGCCGGCCGCGTAATCTTCAAGCTGCGCATCAACAAAGCGTAGAGCAACTGCATCTGCCACACACACACACACACACACACACACACTCAGGAGATGGTAGAAGTCCTTCATATCTCAAAGTGTTCAATGTATTTGTCCGTCCCCATTCTCCTGTCTACACGATGGTTTCTGTGTGTGTGTGTGTGTGTGTGTGTGTGTGTGTGTGTGTTGTATCTGTGTGTGTTTTGAGTACTCTTGACTGTCGTCATATCCAGCTGATACCGTTCCAAAGTGAAATCAAGAGAGCAGGAAAACATCATCAAGCCTTTCTAGATTTCTAGACACAATATCACGAACAATCCAGTGAATTCAGAGGGACCACAATCATCCAAAACCTGCCAAGAAATTATATTATTTAATGTGCTCCCAAAATATAGTAAAATAACACCATGATGTGAAAAATCTAAAATAGGCTTCATTTTCTGTATGCAAAATATAATTTCTTACCTTTTTCTTTTGATATCAATCTAAAATGTGACATGGATTCACTCGTTTAGTCTATATAATGGCTTTTATGTTACTGAGCGTATAATAACACAAATTAGGTCAAATCTGGTCAAATTCAGGATCATCTGTAGAAATGTGCATATATGATCAATTAACAAACAGAGCCATAAAAATCGTCACATACTGTAATCGACTCATATCTGTCACATATCGTTCTCTTAACTTGATATCTGTTTTATCCATTTATTTATTTATGAATTAAGGTACATTTATAATGTTATTCATTTATTTATTTATTTATCGGATTTGTGGTTTTTATTTTTTATATACATATGACAACGTTTGTGAAGACACTTTTGTAACACTGTAATGTTCACGAATGCACACACACACACAAGCGAAGTTAAACCGAAACGTTTGGCTGACGTTCTGCACATTAGCCAATCAGCTTCAAGCTGCGCCATACCAGTTCGCCATTAATTAATTTGCCCAATCGACTGATAACATATTTCGTCCAGAACGGTTCGACCCATCTTTCTAAACGTGTACACAGCAATACCTTCTGGTCCGTGAGTGTATACTTGTAAATAATACAGAATCTGAGGTAGATAATGAAGAGAGTAGTTACGAAGAAAATCGTGAAAAAAAAAAAAAAAAAAAAAAACTTCAATTAAGATTAAAATTTGCCAATCCAAGTAGATGAATGAACAAATGTGTTTTCTTCCCAAAAAGTGTTTTTTAAATTTATTTGTTGTTGAGCACATCATGGGTTAGCGCCCGTTAGCACAGCGGAAATATGACGCAAACATTAGCTGCATATGTTTCTCGAAACTTTAGTTCGTTTCTTCTTAGCTTTGGTAGAATCTTAGACTTTTATCATGTGATTTGACATTTGGATGTTCAGGGGGATCCGAGTCGAACGGACAAGTCAGACTCCTGATTTGTGAGCGAGACATTAGCGTAGTGCTTATTAGCGAACCACTAGCCTGCCGTCGTCGACGCGCGGGTGGTCTGTCTGTGTTTAGTTTTTCTTTTGTGTTCCTTCATTCCGCCCCCAGTAGTGAATGTGCTGTGTTTCTATTGGGTTACTGCCACAGTGTTGTGCGTTTGAAACATTGGAGGGTGTGTGTTAGAAAAGTGTGTGGGGGAAAAAAAAAGAGCCAAACGCGGCCAAACGTTCAAATTTACGCCACTAGTCCATCCGTCGCACATCAGCACACAATTTACGGCCTGATGTTGGGATCGGTTCAATGTTTACACAGAGCGGTGGCTAATAACTAGCTAAACTTGCGCTGCCCGCCGTATGTTTACTACGATCTACTTCGCGTGTGCTGCCTGACCGCTCTACGTCATAGATTTTATATGTTTTTAAGATATGGTAAATCGAATTGTTGCACATTATTTCCGATTTCTGTACTTTAGAAACTGCAGCGATGCGTATTAGCATGTCGCCACCGCGGGTGTAGATCACGCACATTATTCATTTCCGTAAGACGAAAAACCAAGCAGACAGGAATTTGGGACATCGTTACCATGGAAACAGCACATGAAGTCATCAGTGATCTCACTTGTTAAGTCGTGGTCATGTGGTCACGTTGCTCGGTGCAATTTTACAGGCGAAATCCAGTCATCTCAATAGTAACACAGAGTTTCGCAGAATAAATTTCCTGCGCTGACCAACAGAAAGCGATGGAAGCCTATTCCCACCACGTAAGAAAAAAAATCAAGTTCAGGTCATATGAGATGAAATTATGACTTTCAGTGTGGTAATCATGAGTTTAATAGTTTTAAATTGAGATAAATAATTGAAATTTTAGAAATTTAAATTATGAGATTAAAAAAGGCAAAAAATCGATATAGTCTCAAATCAAAATAATCTCATATCTCATAATCATGACTAAGTATGTCGTAATTTCGGCTTTTTATATCATGACTTTTTATGTCATAATTTTGATATAGTATCTCATAATTGACTTGGTATGTCAACTTTGAGTTTTAAAGTCATAATTTCAACCTTTCATCTCATAATTGTGACTTACATCAGTGTTGACTTTTTATCTCATAATTATGACTTAATATATAAATTTGGACTTAAAGTCATAATTACGACTGTCAATTTAGATTTTTTATCTCATAATTATGATTGTTTATGTGATAATTATGACTTTAAATCAGAATTTCAATTTATAAAGTCAGAAACTTTTTATCTCATAATTATGAATTGGTATATAAATTATGACTTTTAAAGTCATAATTATGAATCACATCATCATTTCGACTTTTTATCTCATATTCGACTTAGTATGTGAATTTTGACTTTTAAAGTCATAATTTGGACATCTTATAATTATGAGTTTTCAGCATAATTATGACTAAGTCATAATTTCAATTTATAAAGTCATAAATTCACGTTTTTATCTCATAATTATGATTTACAAAGCATGATTTGTTTTCCTTACATGGAAGAAATGGGCTTGCATAAAAAGCGAACTGGTTTTTAAGTGACTGGTGTTTTTTGCCTGCGAAATTTCACCAATGTGGCCACACATTTACAGCTTCAATAACGCCTACACGCTTGGGACAATATCAACGATGACACAGCGACAAACACATGCTTACACAAACAATGTCAACGGCAAACACACCTGCGCTACAAGAACCTCATTCGAGAGCTTTCCACTCACTCACACACACACACACACACACACACACACACACACACACACACTCTTTGTCCCCGTCTGTGTTTCTCTCCAAACCAATAACGCGACACGCTCGTCACTTTGAGTTCTCGCCGGATGACTTCTATAGCTCACAGACTCATCCTGGTTTCTCATCTGTCCTTCATAGTGAGACGGTGTCTTATTCTTTCTCCACTCTCTGTAAAAACACTGCTCAGAAACTAGATGTATCTTATTAAATATCCTGAATATACTGTTATATATTGCCTGACATGAAAATTGTGAAACTTATATTCGAAAAACAAATGATTATCATTATAAATGAAAAATGGAAACAGGAAATAAAAACATTTTGTGTTTAACAAACGTTTTTGCCTACGAGGTCTTATTTCAAACTAAAAGCATGTCATGCACTTCTGTTTCAAAATTGCAAATTGCAATGACTACAGATTAACACAAACATTATACATACATATATTTTATGCATTGCAATATGAAGCCATAATATGAAATTATGACGAGATATGAAGAACATGAATGCAATTTTTTACAAAGACAAATGTATATGAATGATGTGCGTACCGAGAGCTTTATCATCTTATGTAATGAGATTTTGGCAAAAGCTCTGGCAGCTGTAATTCCAGATCTGATCCTATAGGAAAGGAAATCACAAAACTGTTTAAAATCTCAATTGTTTTTCTGGGATTGTTGATTCTCAACTGGTTTTGCTCTAGGACTCTGATTTCACATTGGTCATCAAGTGGCGTTCAACACTGTACCAAATGTGTCTGGTTTTTAAACATCACTTGAATTTAGTTTCTAGCACATGCATTTGTGCTGAACTAGTGGAGGAGGGTTTGATTGGAAACACAACCTTTGGCATCAGCCACAGAAGATACGGGAAGTGTTTCCTGATAAGTCTGTTTGCTTTACTAGTTGCGTGTTCTCGTTTGCGTTCATCATGGTTTCAGATCAGACCTGTGGCACATTTATTGGTCATGACCCACCAGTTGAGAAACACTGAGATTAAGTGGAGACTTTTGCTCCTGCTTTACAGATTTTGCCTTGAGAAAAAATTCCAAATGAAGAAACAATGCCAGTTCAGAAGAGATCTGAACAGCGGCTCAAACTGTGCTCAGATTCGGCAAGATATTAAAGTCTGTAAACTGAAGCATTTCTCATCAAATTCCACCCAGATTAAATGATCTGAGCTGCTTTAACATCCATTTTATTGCTTTATACTAGACTGCATGATAAAGAATGGACATAAAGTTGTCTTGGTTTGCATTTTAATCCGACAAGGCATTTTTAGGAGAAACATCTGAAAGTTGCTACATTTACAGAGCTTTGAAAGAGCAACCCGTAACATTGTTTCATTTGAGTATTTTAACATCTTACTCTGTTGGAGCAACAAACACGGATGATTTTGTCAAGCAATATCTTTGTTCCTTAGAATGTAAGCGTTTGTATAAATGTGTAAAGACCTATTAATGAGATTTCCCTGATAACCTGCTCATAAATAATTTAACAAAACTAGGAACACTGCAACATCTAGTGAACAAATGAGAGACGAGAACATTTCTCCTGCTGGACCAGAAGAACACTCAGACTATTTTTTACACCAGACAGGAAGAAAACGCCTAGCAACCGCATAGCAACATGATGAAAGACACTGGGAGGAGCCTAGCAACCAGTGCAAGGGCCAAAATCACTCAATATTTCCCATAAGAACATATAGAAATTAGTGCTGGTCGACGATTAATTGCATCCAAATGAAAAGTTTTTCTTTATACACTCTCAGAAAAAAAGGTACAAAAGGTGTCACTAGGGCAGTACCTTTTCAAAAGGTACAATTGTGTACCTTTTAGGTACTAATATGTACACTTTAGTTACTAATATGCCCCTTTAAGGTACAAATATGGACTCTTTAGGTACAAAGGTGTGCCTTTTGAAAAGGTACCGCCCCAGTGACAACATTTGTACCTTTTTTTCTGAGAGTGTACATATGTGTGTGTACTGTGTATATTTATTATGTATAAATAAATACACACACATGCATGTATATATTTAAGAAAAACAGGTCGTTTATATGAAATATATTTAAATATAATATAAATGCTATGAATATAAATAAATGCATGTAAATATTTTCAAAATACATACTGAATGTGTGTGTATTTATATATAAATAATAAATATACACAGTACACACGTGAACAAAAACTTTTATTTTGGACGCGATTAATCAATCATTGCCCAGCACTAATAAAAATGTAAAAACATAACAGAATCACACAAATTTTATATATTAGGATACATAATACCCACCTTATTTTGCAACACGGAAGTAAGCGATTTTCTGTGAATGTGCAAGACTCCGGTTCCGTTAGCCGCTTATAAGGAGGAATAACCGGCCTAACGGTTTGAAAACTATTTGCCTGCAGTGCAAACAGCATTTTCATGAATAGTAATAAATTAATATAATAATAACAAAAATGCCAGTCTGCAATTATCAAGCCAAAAGGGTTTTGTAGGCTCGCGGTTACAATAAACTGTCGATTTGGTCTGTGAAAACCCTGTAGATTTTGCTACCTCCCATTAAAAAAGTAGGTAGTACAGTTTGACAACGAAGAATGCTACCTGTCAAATTATGGTTTATTAACGTCTACACCTACCCCTTACCAAGTAATGCAAATACAGTAATAATCATGTTCAGCATGAGGAAAAAATGATTGCCAATATTGATGTGCGAAGGGCAGTAATCACTGGAAAGAAGAATCTGGAGGATAGGATAAAAGTCAGGACCAAGCGGCCCCCCCCCCCAACCTCCCGCTCTCTCTTGTGAAGCCAACACGGAAGTGACTAAAACAAATCATCAACTGGCCGCTAGAGGCTGGCTCCCATAGACTCCCCATGTTAAAATGCCCAACTTTACAGCAGAAAAAAACATGTTTACAGCCTGGTTCAAAAAATTATTTTGGTCTGTATACAGGTGCATCTCAATAAATTAGAATGTTGTGGAAAAGTTCATTTATTTCAGTAATCAACTCAAATTGTGAAACTCGTGTAAATAAATTCAATGCACACAGACTGAAAAGTCTTTGGTTCTTTTAATTGTGATGATTTTGTCTCACATTTAACAAAAATCCACCAATTCACTATCTTAACAAATTTGAATATGGTGACATGCCAGTCAGCTAATCGACTCAAAACACCTGCAAAGGTTTCCTGAGCCTCAAAATGGTCTCTCAGTTTGGTTCAAAAGGCTACACAATCATGGGGAAGACTTCTGATCCGACAGTTGTCCAGAAGACAATCATTGAAACACTTCACAAGGAGGGTAAGCCACAAACATTCATTTCCAAAGAAGCTGGCTGTTCACAGAGTGCTGTATCCAACCATGTTAACAGAAAGTTGAGTGGAAGAAAAAGATGCACAACCAACTGAGAGAACCGCAGCCTTATGAGGATTGTCACGCAAAATCGATTCAAGAATTTGAGTGATTTTCACAAGGAATGGACTGAGGCTGGGGGCAAGGCATCAAGAGCCACCACACACACAGACGTGTCAAGGAATTTGGCTACCGTTGTCGTATTCCTCTTGTTAAGCCACTCATGAACCACAGAAACAACGTCAGAGGGCGTCTTACCTGGGCTAAGGAGAAGAGGAACTGGACTGTTGCAGTGGTCCAAAGTCCTCTTTTCAGATGAGAGCAAGTGTATTTCATTTGGAAAGCAAGGTCCTAGAGTCTGGAGGAAGGGTGGAGAAGCTCATAGCCCAAGTTACTTGAAGTCCAGTGTTAAGTTTCCACAATCTGTGATGATTTGGGGTGCAATGTAATTTGCTGGTGTTGGTCCATTGTGTTTTTGAAAAAACCAACGTCACTGCACCCGTTTACCAAGACATTTTGGAGCACTACATGCTTCCTTCTGCTGACAAGCTTCATGAAGATGCTGATTTCATTTTCCAGCAAAATTTTGGCACCTGCCCACACTGTCAAAAGCACCAAAAGTTGGTAAAATGACCATGGTGTTGGTGTGCTTGACTGCAAACTCACCAGACCTGAACCCCACAGAGAATCTATGGGTATTGTCAAGAGGAAAATGAGGAACAAGATACCAAAAAATGCAGATGAGCTGAAGGAAACTGTCAAAGAAACCTGGGCTTCCACAACACCTCAGCAGTGCCACAAACTGATCAAACTGATCACCTCCATGCCACGCCAAACTGAGGCAGTAATGAAAGCAAAAGGAGCCCCTACCAAGTATTGAGTAACATGTACAGTAAATTAACATACTTTCAGAAGGCCAACAATTCACTAAAAATGTTTTTTATTGGTCTTATGAAGTATTTCTAATTTGTTGAGATAGTGAATTGTGGGTTTTGTTAAATGGTAGCCAAAATCATCACAATTAAAAGAAAAAAAGACTTAAACTACTTCAGCCTGTGTGCATTGAGTTGAATTACTGAAATAAATGAAAAAAACTTTTCCACAACATTCTAATTTACTGAGATGCACCTATATATTTTGCCCTTCAGGACAAATGTGAGGGGGCGTGCATTTTTTATACTTCATCGTTTAAATATATTTAAGCCTTAAAGTTCGCATAAAGTAAGGGAGGGCCACTTGAGGGACAGGTGGATTGCAGCCGCTGTCAACACCGTCGAGCTAGGGGGGTGTGGCTTCAGCAAACACCTCGCCTCTTGCCCATTGTTCGAGTATCGGGAGTGACGTATCTGCCAAGATGGCGACGGCTGTCTCCGCCCACTTTTGAGCTTCAAAAACACTCTTCGGAAATCTACGGGTGACGTCACGGACACTTTTTTTAAAACGGGGTCCATGTTTTAATCAGTCTATGGTCAGGACACGTGAAGGACACGTGAAGTCTCGCACATTCAAGCTACAACTAGCCGCTCTTACATTAGAATATTAATAGATAGATAGGCTATATTACACATTTTTAAAGCATCCTAAGAATACTTCTCGTGTTGCGCGGGAGTGTTTGTATGTGTGTGTTAAGGCAGGTCCAACATGTTTCTGATCTCCAGCTCTTTCTGAGTCCGTCGGTGAATTTCGTGGATTGCTGCGACGACGATGCGCATGACAGGCTCCGCCTCCTCCTGCGTGCGCACGCACACCAGCTGCAGGAATGCACTGCGGTCGGGCATCGCGTGAAACACCAGCTCTGCCGCACGCTGCACAAGCCAGGGGTGATGCGGCGCTAAAACCTCCAGGTACGCATCGCGGCAAAGCTCGCCCAGGCTCCGCTCCTCGCGCTCCGTCCCCAGCCTCTCCAGCAGCAGCTGTAGCCATAGCAACGAGCGGTGGAGGCGGAGCAAAGTCCGACTGCCGGAGGGCGTTTGCATGTCGAAGGAGACCACGCCCCTCTGAAGCTCCACCTCCAGCATGGATCGCACGGAGCGGTAGGCGTGTGGAGGGGGCGGGGCTACACGCTCATCGGCTGTTGCGTTCAGTCTGGCGGATTCTTCCAGCGAAAGCTGTCGGATGAGTGTGATCTTCTCCTCAACTTTATGAGTGAAAAAGCCCACCAGAGGGCCCAGAGCCTCCATAAACCTGCAGCACAGAACACAATCAGTGTGTGAGACCGACCAATCCCGATTTCACTGCAGACACGCAACCGATTATCTGCCGATACCGATCTGATTACAGTTAAACTGTTTTTTTTCTTAATCAGTTTAAAATAGCTACACCTTGTTAACTGCTACTACACATTGCTTCATTATAATTAAAGAGAAAACGGTGCAACATAGAGAGAGAAAGAGATTAGCCAATAGCCAAGATTTAGATAGTTAATAAAACTACAAATAAAAATGTAAAATATAAAATAAAATATAACCAAAACGTATTTTATTTTAGCTCGGTGTCAAGGCAATATTTCTCATTTTCATTTAGTTTAAATTGATGAACTAAACTAACTAAAACTGAAATAAAAATTTGGAATACAAATATAAAAGCGACAAAGCACGCGAAATTAAGTAAACTTTAACAAAATTTAAAAGGGAAGCAGAAAACATAAAAACAAAAACTAATCCAAAATATGAATTCATCCAAAATGTATCCAATCCAATATTAATTTATCCAAAATATTTAATTTAATATTAATTTAATTCATTCAAAATTTGAATGTGAATGCGAGTGTACACATCTTACTGCTACATATTTTGAATAAAAAAATCTACTGTTTGTGTTACATGTGTGTTAACGTTCTTAAAACGTATCGTGACGGTTATTGCCTTATAAATATATACACACTATAAATAGCATTTCTTTGGAATGTATGTCGTTTTTTAGACACATCACAAATGATAGAACGCATATATCAATAGACTAAACTTAAATGATCTTCAGAATGAAAGGCTCCAATGCAGAAGGCTTATGCACATGGAGATGTGCGTTAAAGCAACATCATTTTTGTGGAATATAGTGCATGAAAAGTGCATCTTTTTGTAACCCTTCTTTTGAGCATATTTGGTGATCCATCAAAAAAGGCTCAGATGGATGCATCCTTATTATATTTCCTGCTGTACTGATGTCATACTTGATGAGCTCCTCCCAGCAGAGCAGATAGGGATCCAGCAGCACGTCGGAGGCGGGGCCGAGGGCGGAGCTTAGCTGCAGCAGGAGGCGGGACACCTGGAACTGCTGTCCGGAGCACTCTCCGATGATGTCATTTCCTCCCAGCTCCTCAGGAACGGCAGCGGGAGCCACCTGATCATTAGAGTCGGAGTCAGCGTGTGAAGGGTTAAAGTGCAGAGGTTATGTCCTCGAGTCTCCTGGGGCCAGTTGCTCATAAAGTGTAATCTGGATCAGAATGATCTGGATTTAGAAATCCCATGTTTTGCTATACAGGATCAGGTAAAATATCGTACTTTTGTGCCGTTTTTTCAAAGCAAAATTGGATTGGATCACAATGATCCAGATACACCCTTTTTCAGATTTCCAAATCTAGATTACTAGAGCTCTACGGAGCCCCTAAAGGGACATGCTCATTGGAAAAAAAAAGAGAGATGGAGGAAAGCATGCTAATGTTTTGCATTGCGTTTACACAAATAACTACTTCTGACTGCTCCGTCTCTGATGATTGTGATTGTAGTTTACAATCAGTGATTTAAAAAAACGACTTTAAAACTAAATATAATACTTTTGTTTGATATTGACAGCTGTTTGGGGATTTGGGGATATATTACATGTTACAAATGTTGTATTTTTTGGACCAGTTTTAAAGTTTTATTACATTTCTTCCTGAAACCCACCCTTCTGTTGGGATCAGACCAATCCCGGGTTTTTTCTCCTTACTAAAAACGTTTTGAACAACACAAACTGGGGATTGAATCCAGATCAAAACCAAGATTGCATTTCGTGATCCAATCCGAATTCAGAATCCCTTTTTTAAGATTTGATCCAATCCGATGGCCAGAATCCGATCAGATTACTTGTGAACAACTGGCTCCTGATTCTCACCTGTCTAGTTGGCATATACACGCTTAGACAAGGCCGCCACGACTGCTCACAACTCTGAACCGTTCCTTGAGCTGGACAAAACCAGAAGACACACGGTTATTCGATGTGTGTGTGTGTGTGTGTGTGTGAAAGGTCAGGGTTACTCACGCAGCCACAGAGAGCTGAGAAACAGCAGCAGACTCAACAGGAGTGCGCTCAGCACACACTGACGCTGACGAGATGGCATTCTCAGCTCAGAAGCGTCTCGCGTCCTCCGACCTGCTGGCTAATGCTCCTATTGATCAGAGACACACTCGGAGCTGCGTGACCTTTGAACCGCTGTGCGTCGCTCAGTCAGGGCTGAACTCTCAGTGACACGGAAATACCTGAATCTGATTCGAGTCAGCAAACAGGATGCCTTTTGAATTTCAGAATTAAAAATAGAACTAAAATAGAACATTGAGTGAAGTAAAACTACTACACTTGTAACAGAATACACAGTAACACATTTGTCAGTATGAATTCCTCATAGCATGTTCTTGTAACACAACATGAAGTATTTCCAGAAACCAGGGTTATTATTGTGAATAATAACTATATAAACTATATAAAATAAATGTTTATTTTTAAAAATTCGCATTGGTTCGTTCAACTCAAAGTACTAATAATAACTCACAGATATGATCATAATACAATAATAAGAAACTGATAGACTAAAAAAACAATGACACACAAAATTGATTGAAAATTAAATTAAATAGAAAAACGAAAGAGTTATCAACATATTATACCATGTTTTGTATACAATGATACAGATAAATGAATTAGTTTAAGAAAATAAACCTTGTTGATGGACATATATGGATAGCAAAACAAACTTCTCTTAACAGAACTGAATAGAAAGCTGACTTCCTAAATCTTAGTTCATTACAAACACACCACCACACACACACTCACACATCTCTCTCTCTCACACAACACTTACACAACACCACTCACACAACCTTCACACACGACACACACTCTCACCACCCCACACACACTTCCCCACAACCCACACACCCCACACACACACAACAACAACACTCCACTCTCTCTGCACACACAAACTCACACACACACACACTCACACCCACCCTCTCACACACACACACACTCTCTCTTTCTCTCACACACACACACACCCACACAACACTCACACACACACACACACACCACCCCCGACCCTCAAGCGCTCTCTGCTCACACACACTCACACACGCTCGCACACACACACACACTGCGCTACACTCACACCACACGCACACCTCCACAACACACACGCATCACAACACACACCACACTTCCCTCACAACACACACCCACCACACACACACACGCTACACACACACACACACACACACTCACACTTACACTCACACTCACACACACTCAAACACACACACTCACACACACACCTCACACACTCACACACACACACACAACACACACACACAATACTCACACACACTCACACACAACACTCACACACAATACTCACACACACACAAAACACACACACACGCTCAAACACAATCACACACACACTCACTCACCACCCCACACACAACCACCCACACACTCACCTCACACTACACCCACAACACACCACACACACACACACCCTCACACCCACCCACACACACACACACAAAACACAACACACACACAACCTGAGACACAACACACACACACACAACCACACACACACACACTCACTCACACAACACACACACACACACAACAAACACAAACACACACACACACAAACACACACTCACTCTCTCACACACACCCCCACACACACACAAACACACACAAACACTCACTCACACACACTCACTCACTTACACACACACACACTCACTTACACACTCACACACTCACACACACTCACTAACTCACACACACACACACACACACACACCACCTCACACACACAAACTCTCACACACTCACTCCCAGCACACACACACACACACATACACACACACACACACCCACACCACACTCTCACACACACACACACTCACACACACACCACAACACACACACACAACACACACAACACACACAACACACACAACACACACAACACACACAACACACACACACACACTCTCACACACACACACCAACACACACACCACACACACTCTCACACACTCACACCCCACACTCTAACACACACACACACACACACACACACACCTCTCACTCCACACACACACACACACACCACACAACTCACACACACCACACACACAAACACACACACACCACCTCTACTAAACTACGTAATAATCTATATTTCATATTATATTCAACCGACTCATATTATAGTTATCTATCCAAATTAAAATCTGTTTGACGGCTGTTGATAGTTTTGACAGTGTTGAACTAAAAGAATTGTGTCTATTCTGAGAATAAATTGACAAAATTAGTCCAAATTTATGATACAGTTTATTGGTTTTCACATACAGCAGAATTCGGTTGGACTAATGAAACACTTTATTTACTGCAGTTCAGTAAATCCCTCTTCCATTAATTCCCATTCAAATTCCAACTGGCCACTTAATAAACTGAAAGAAGTCAGCTCTTCATTTCTGACATGCACACGCACACACAAACACACAACAATCTCAGTTTTGATTTTACTTAATATTTGATCATGACACACAGTCACACACTGTGTTAACATCAGTGCGCTAAGATGACAGATGCTTTTCCGCGCACACAACATGACAGAGTGTTCACTGAAGTCCTCAGAAACAGAGCAGCTCACAGAGAGCAATCCACCCGCAACTATCACCAAAAAAAAAAATGGGGGTGGGGCGAACATGACAGGACAGCTCCACCAGCCAAGACCAGCCGGCAATGGAATGCACCGCCGACCAGTCAGCTGTGATTTGCTGCGTTTCAATGCAGGTTGTTTGACGACTCTCTGCCTCCTGATCTAAAAAAACAATATAAAAAAAGAAAAATATATATAATTATATATATATATATATATTTTTTTTTGTGTGGGTCTGTGTTGTTTTGGGATTTAATAAAAAAATATAGAATGAAAAAAAAAAATATAGATCATGGTAACTTTGTAAACAATAAAATATTTATTTATTGCCATCTTTATAGTGGTGTAGATTTCCATCGTGTGTCTCACCTGTCGTCCTCGTCCACAGAACACTGTGGTCAGTCCCGTGTGTGCAGTGACGTGTTTGAGCGCATGCGCTTGTTTCAATTCTTTTAGTAATTCTGGGCTGCTCAAAGCCACTGCAGGACAAAAACAGACAGAATGCTCACAATTCAACCAGAAACTCACAAACACCTGCATCAACAAACAATAACTACAGTAGCGGCCAGCTAACCGGGAACGTTCTCCGGCAATGTTCTCCCAAAATTACGTACAAACGTGCTTCCTTTAACATTAAAGGAAACTACGGGGGAGCTCGGCTCCCCTTAATAAGACATGGGCTCCCTTAAAAACGTGATTTGTGAAATTTTAGGGGGTCTCAAAAAATATTAACAACGTGTTATTTTGACGTGCAATTTCAGTTATTTTTCATTATTATGTGTGAAATTGCAAAAATATCATTCATTCATGCATGACGGCGATTTAAACCTAATTCACTTCAATAAAGAAAACTATACATGCTATTCTAGTCATGAGCATCAAGGTGTGGGGGCGCTGCAGTGCAAATTCCACTCAAACACGTTAACTCAAACACGTTACACGTTAACTCAAAGATTCGTAGAAAAAATATAAACGTTGGACTCTGTGGTTGATTCTGTGTTAAGGTAAGGCATGTTATTCGCAGTTATGTGTTGTGGCTGGGTTGTTATAGGTCTGCGTGACTCTCGATGTCTTAGGCCTAGTTGAACGGAGGAATTATGGTATTCTTCTGTAGCCTGACGACGAGTAATTTTAACCGTTGTTCATGTGAACTCAAAGACAGCCTGATGCTTTGTTTATAGACTATTTGTGGGTGGCTGTTTGTTGTTTCACCTATCAATTCGTGTCGATAAAGTATTATAGGGTAAATCCTGTATAGTGATTTGTCCTATATAGTGCTTGCTTAAAGCAAGTAGTGCATACACTTGTAGCTGATATGTATCTTTGTAAGGGACCTTGAAGCAATGAACACCCCCCCCACCCATAAAAAAAAAAAGTGGCCCCCAAAGTCAACGTTAGTTCGAACACTGCCGAATAGCAAAAAAAACTTGTAGCCAATCAGCAATAAGGGGTGTGTCTACTCGTGATTTGGAGGAGAGCGCATTCAGTGCATGGGACATTAGCCGAGCCGAGCGACAGAAAAATAGAGATGGCAGATAAAAAAACAAAAGAGAAAAACGTCTGCGGAACGATAAGGCAAGAAGTAGGAACCGTGTAAATATCGGATCAGCTTTCCAGCGCTGAAGAGAACTCAGGGAGCGGAGGCCTGCGATCGGACGCTGAGGTTGTTTTGTTTCTTCTCGATAGGTGAGTAACAGTGTCTACAACAGCTAAGGTCTGCCTACACTGGACGCGATCAAACAAGCTTTGAAAACCATTTGAAATGTGTGTCAGCACATCATAAATAGAACCCGGCAGCAGTTTTCTGTCGGGGATTTGTGCCGCCGTGCCGTCCCGTCCGTAGACACGGCTGTAACATTGGTTTTGCTTTGTTTCACAGAACTAAACGTTGCCTGGGTTGCGTATGTATGTGTGGGGTGGAGCTATCAAAATAGGGGCAAGACCCTTTTGGGGTAGGGGCGTGTTTGTTTTGGTGATTTCAAATATCAACATTGGCTACCAGAAATCACTTACCCTGCCTTTAAAATGAAATATGCAAGTTTCCGGGGGCTGTATTCACAAAACATGTAGGCAAAAGTAGCTCAAAAAAACTCACCGATTTAGGAGAAAACGTAAAAATAATGGTGCGTGTCAGTCCTAACTTTTACTCGAGAGGAATTTCACAAAATGTTTTAGCCCTAAAACTAGCTCCTAAATCTGAAACGTTAGGAGTAATGAAGAGTCGTCCTAAGTCACGAAGACCAAGCCACAAACTATCATACACTTAAAAAAAAAAGATTATACAACATTTTTTAAGGTAAGTGGTTGCAAACTATTTATTTGAGCTACATTTAAATAAAAAAAATTGAAAGTTAGTTAACTAAATTTGTTTATTTAAATCAGAGTGAGCTTTATTGCCAGGTATGTTTACACATACGAGGAATTTGTTTTCATGACAGAAGCGCCACAGTGTAACAGAATGACAGTGACAAGACAAGACACAGATAATTAAATATAGAACAAGTAAATAAGGAATAAAATTATATAAATCGACAATTGTATGTACAGGTATATTACAATAGACAGTTTTGTATGTACAGGTACTGTATATTATGTGCAAATTGTAGGTGTAGACTGAGTATGAGTGTTAGATAAATAAGTGTATGAGTGAATAAATAGTGGGTGTTCCACAGTTATTGTCAAGTGTTCATGAGATGGATGGCTGAGGGAAGAAACTGTTCCTGTGTCTGGTCGTTCTTGTGCTCAGTGCTCTGTAGCGTCGACCAGATGGCAACAGTTCAAAGAGGGAGTGTGTTGGATGTGAGGGGTCCAGAGTGATTCTGCCAGCCCTTTTGCTCACTATGGACGAGTACAGTTCTTGGAGAGAGGGGAGGGTGGTTCTTTTTTTTTTCTGGGGTTGTATCAGTGATTTGCTCAGCAGTCCGGACTACCCTCTATATTCTTCTGAGGTCAGATTTGGTAGCTGAAGCTGAACCAGACAGTTATTGAAGTGCAGAGGACAGATCAATGAGTATGGCGGAAAGTAGAAAGATTAGAACTGTTTCAGCAGCTCCTGTGGCAGGTTGAACTTACTCAGCTGGCGAAGGAAATACAGCCTCTGCTGGTCCTTGTTAACAATAGAGTCAATGTGAATGTCCCACATCAGGTCCTTTGAGATGGTGGTGCCCAGGAATCTGAACGACTCCACTGCAGCCACAGTGCTGTCCATAATGGTGAGTGGGGGAGAGCAGGGGGGTTCCTCCTGAAGTCCACGGTCATCTCCACAGTTTTGAGTGTGTTGAGCTCCAGGTTGTTAAGACTGTACCAGACAGACAGCTCTTTTACCTCCTGTCTTTAAGCAGACTCGTCACCGTCCTGAATGTGGCCGATGAGTGTGGTGTCGTCTGCATTCTTCAGGAGCTTGACAGAGGGGTCTTGAGATGTGCAGTCGTTGGTGTACAGGGAGAAGAGCAATGGAGAGAGAACACAACCCTGAGGAGATCCAGTGCTGATCGTACGGGTGCTGGATGTGTATTTCCCAGCCTCACTAGCTGCTGTCTGTCTGTCAGGAAGCTGTGGATCCACTGACAGACGGAGGTGGGCACGGAGAGTTGAGATAGTTTGGGCAGGAGGAGGTTTGGGATGATGGTGTTAAAGGCTGAGCTGAAGTCCATGAACAGGATCCTCACATAAGTCCCTGGTCTGTCTAGATGTTGCAGAACATAATGCATAATGCTCTGTAGGCAAACTGAAGAGGATCCAGTAAGGGTCCAGTGATGTCCTTCAGATAAGCCAACACCAACTTCTCAAATGTCTTCATGACCACAGACGTTAGAGCCAAAGGTCTGTAGTCATTAAGTCCAGTAATTTTGGGTTTCTTTGGGACGGGGTTGATGGTGGAGCGTTTGAAGCATGAAGGGATTCGCACAGCTCCAGTGATTTGTTGAAGATCTGTGTGAAGATGGGGGCCAGCTGGCCAGCACAGGATTTCAGACAGGCTGGTGTAACACAATCTGGCCCTGGTGCTTTTCTCCTTTTCTGCTTCCGGAAGACCTGCCGCACCTCGTCTTCACTGATCTGAAATGCAGGTGTGGGGGAGAGGGGGGTTGCTGGATGTGTGAATGGTTGTGTGGAGAGGTATTCAGGGCGGGTGTGGGGTGTTTTTTAAAAAACCAGCACTCGTTCAGATCATCTGCCAGTTGTTGATTCACCACAGTGCTGGGGGATGGTGACTTGTAATTAGTGATTTCTTTTAGACATTTCCACACTGATGCAGAGTCACTGGAAGAGAATTTAATCCTTATTTTTTCTGAATAATTCCTCTTTGCCAGTCTGATCTCCTTTTCCAGTGTGTATTTGGCCTGTTTATACAAGACATTATCCCCCTTCCTGTAAGCATCTTCTTTGGCCTGACGGCGCTGTCTGAGTTTTGCAGTGAACCATAGTTTGTCATTGTTGTAAGTTAAGTGAGACCTGGTAGGAATGCACATGTCTTCACAAAAACTGATATAAGATGTTACAGTCTCAGTGAGCTCGTCCAGATCGGTGGCAGCAACTTCAAAAACACTCCAATCAGTGAAGCCAAAACAAGCTTGTAAATCCTGCTCTGCTTCATTAGTCATCTTTTTACAGTCCTTAATACAGGTTTAACTGATTTCAGTTTCTGCCTGATAGGTCGTATTAGATGAACTAAACAGTGATCAGAGAGCCCCAAATCTGCCTGTGGGACAGAGTGATATGCATCTTTTATTGCTGTGTAACAGTGATCCAAAATAGTTCTGTCTCTGGTGGGACACGTAATGTGTTGCTTGTATTTTGGCAGTTCACGGGAGTGATTGGCTTTATTAAAGTCCCCGAGACTGATTAAAACAGAGTCCGGGTGTTGTAGTTCTGTGTCTGTGATCTGATTAGCAAGTTTCTGTAAAGCGGAGCTCACATGCACTTGTGGAGGAATGTAAACACTCACGAGAATTAACGAGCAAAACTCCCGCGGCGAATACAACGGCTTACAGTTAATGAAAAGCACTTCTAGATCTGAAAAGCACATCTTCTTTAACACAGTTACATCTGTACACCATCTCTCATTGATGTAAAAGTATGTCCCGCCGCCGTGTGATTTCCCCGTTGATTCTGCGTCGCAGTCTGCTCTAAACAGCTGAAAGTCCGGGAGATTCAACGCGCTGTCCGGAATGGATTCTTTCAGCCAGGTTTCCGTGAAACAGAGTAGCAGAGTGTGAGAAATCCTTATTTGTCTGGGAGAGCAGAATGAGTTCGTCTGTTTTGTTGGGTAGAGAGTGGAGGTTCACCAGATGGATGCTAGGCAACAGCATTCTGAATCCGCGCTGTCTGAGCTTCAGGAGTGCGCTGGCTCGCTTCCCCCGTCTGCACATTCTGAAGCATCTGAACAGCGCCGCTGCTCCCCCGAATACAATGTCCAGCAAAACATCAGAATAAACAAAAACTGGTGAAATATCGGGTGGTGTGTACCGCCGAATGTCCAGCAATTAGTCTCTGGTGAAACTGACTGCAGGGATATAACTAAAAACAGGACAAACTAACAAAAACATAAAAACAACTGCGGAGCACGCCACGGAGGCAGCCATCAGCGTCGGCGCCATCGTGATCACGCTGTCGCTGAAATAAATTGATTGCAACCACTTACCTTAAAAAATTTAGTAAATTCAGTGAATAAGTTGTTTTTTTTAGTGTGAAACGGCTGTTTGCTTGCCGGCAATTGCCTTGGGACGAAAATTTTAGAAACTTTGACGATAATTGAGCTTTTAAAAAGCATTAACTTTTGTTTGGGTTTATCCCAGCTACGAATGTCCAGTGATATATCCTTGTTTCATTTAACCAGCTGGGCAAGAAGAACATCTGTGGTGTGTTTTCTTTTACGGTTTGCATGTCGTGGACAGCCTTGATTATTTACTTGTTATTAAAAGGGGATCTGCTGATGTTTAGGAGAGCACATGTCCGGAGGTGACAATTGAGAGGCATATACTTTTTTAATTAGTGACACTTAGCCTGCATTTTTAAACATTTATTTGAATATAGCAACATAACATCACACTCTACAATAAATCTCTGACGGAGACTATCAGCCTATCACTGTGTGCATAGTTAGTAAGCATGCTGACATCAAAAACATGCTTTATACATTGTTTATGGAACATTTTAGTTGGACGTTCATCTAAAGTTTCGAGCACATTCACAATGATTGCCAATTGTAAATGGAATGTTACTATTAGCGTTAACATAACCAAGAAAAACGTTTTAAACATTTTCAACATTCAAAAATAATGGTTGCACTCACTCGGCCGTTCATAGGACACTGGCGGAGAGGGCGTGGCTTTGTTTGGAGTTGTAGGTGGAGTTACATGATCAGTCTGTCATAGAGAGAAAGAAGAATCGGATGAAATCGCTTCTTATTTGATGTTTTATCATTAAGAGAGTTTCTCTTACCTTACTTTCCTCCATCACTGGCCAACCATGCGCTGCTCTGATGAATTCAGTTTATAAATTAAGCATTAGACGGAAAAGATGGACAGATGACGCGGGTCTTTACTCTCCCTCACAGCCGTTTCAGCATCAGCTACTAAACACACAACTTAAAGGTACTAAAGAGTTATTAGCTACTGAATATTTGTATCTATATTTGATCCGGTCGCTGTGAGAAACTGCTTCGTTGTTCACCGTGGCCAACCCGAAGTATCATTTCTGCAGCGAAATTAATCATTCACTCATTTTATGGCTCTAAAGTCCATTGAAAACAGCCTGAAAAAGCACTCCGTATTACACAGTTTGGAGAAATACTGCAACTTGTTTGGTCACATCCCTAAAAACACTAAGAAAGCAGCACATGTGAAAGTGTGAACGACTACAAGTCAGGTAAAATCATGATCATACTAATTAGATTGTAAGAGCAAGACTGATTGCTATAAAAGGAGGGAAAAAGCGCTTCCAATCATTGTGTTCTTGTAAGCAATGGTTACCTCCAAAGAAACACGTGCAGACATCATCGCTTTGCATCAAAATGGCCACACATGCAAGGAAATTACTACAAAGAATACTGCACCTGAAAGAACCATTTACCAGATAATCAAGAACTTCAAGGAGAGAGGCTCGACTGCAGTGAAGAAGTCTTCAGGATGTCCAAGGGTGTCAGCAAGCAACAGGCGTTATAAGTGGTGCAAAGCTATTTTCTCTGATGAAGCTCCTTTCTGACTGTTTGGGACATCTGGAAAATTGATTGTTCTGAGAAGAAAAGATGAACGCTACCATGAGTCCTGTGTCATGCCAACAGTGAAGCATCCCGAGACCATCCATGTGTGGGGTTGCTTGTCAACCAAGGGAGTGGGCTCTCTCATAAATCTGACCAAAAACACGGGCATGAATAAAGATTGGTATCAACTTCCTGCAAGAGCGACTTCTTCCAACAATCCACGAGCAATTTGGTGATGATCCATGCATTTCCCAGCATGATGGAACACCATGTCACAAAGCAAGAGTAATAAAGAAGTGGCTCGAAAATCATTACATTGAAATTTTGGATCTGTGGTCAGGCAACTCCCCGGATCTCAATCCCATAGAGAACATGTGGTCAGTCCTCAAAAGGCGAGTGGACAAGTATAAGCCCACAAATTGTGATCAACTCCAACAACTAATAAGGCATGAATGGATCGCCATCAGTCAGGATTTTGCCCAGAAGCTAATATCCAGCATGCCTGAGTGAATTGCAGAGGTTATGAAGAACAACATTCAACACTGTAAATATTGACTCATATATACCTTTTTTGCCAATAAAAGCCTTTAAAACTTATGATAGGCTTATCATTGTTTTTCAGTATACCATAGAAACATATGGGGAAATAAAATCTCTACAAAGATGAAGTAGCAAATTTTGCAAACACAACATTTATGTCACTGCCAAAAACTTTTGGCCATGACTGTATGTATATGTATAATGAGCGCCTTGCACTCGTTTCCGGAAATTATGATGTTCCACCACGACATTTATGGCAGGTGTACAATGTGTGCTCAATGCAGTGTTAGCAGTCTCCAGTCTCTGGTAAAGTACTAAAAATCCTTTGCCCTTCAGTTCCTAAGCAGTAAATCTCCCAAGGTAGAAATAAGTCTGGGAATGGAGCATTCAATGTAGCCATTGTTGCGTAATACAGTTTTAAACCATCTCGTCGCCAATTTGTTGAACTGTAACTAACTTTTACAAAACAATAAACGATATGACGGCACACGGATTCCTTGGATTAACAACACTTTAATCCAGACCGAATTCACATCCCCATCTCCCATCTCTCTCATCTAGTTCTATAGATTCCCCTAGTGTTCATTCTTTGTAATAAATATGCAAACACAACAATATTGCTCATATATGTATATATGGCTGTCATTAATGTAAGCCAAATCAAACCTGAAACGGAGAGAAAATCAATGATTTGATCACTCCACAAAACAGGTGCCACTTCTATCTTTTAAAAGTAAAATCAGCTTGACCTTAAACATAAATGGCTTAATATAACTTAAACTTAATATATGTTGGGTTCTACATTCAGCAGCTCAAGACCTTTCCATGTGTTCATTAGAAAGAGAATTTGGTTCTGATGTTTATTGTCCAGTCAGTTTACTATATAAAATCATGATATGGTTCCACTTAACTACAATTATTTAACTCAAAACTAGCAATATAAAGCATTTATTAATTCAGTCATTTCAACAGTAATAATACATTTTAAAATCAAAAGTTGTATCTTTTAATATTATTTAATGCACTTGAGCCATGTTTTTAAACTATTCCCATTTAGCTTTAGTTTATTTTTCTTTCAGTATTAGTTTTGGTAATTTTAGTATTTCATCTTAAACCTAGAAAAAATATAAAACTTGCAACTAACTAAAATAAGTAATTTGTTTTTCCACTTTTTAAAATGTTTCATAATTTTAACAACACTGATATCATGTACTTCTATTATTTTCATATAAATTTCATAATAATGACCACATATTAACCAGAACCTTTTTTGTAAACATAGTATTTTTAAACTTTACACTTTCTGTTTATTTTAATTTTTTTACTAATAAGATCGTTCCCAAATATTCCCGAGAGAGGTTCAGCAATACGAAATACCTCTAGTTTTGATTTCTTCCAGCTGCGCTCCATTTTAACGGGCTGCTCTCTTTAGGGTGCGAGTGTGCTCTTTATACCACGGTGTCACGCTGTTTTCCTTAATCTTCCTTAAGCGTAAAGGAGCAACCACATCTAAAGTGCTAGAAAAGAGAGTCCATAGTTTCTGTTACATCATCAAGTTGTTCTGAGCTATTGGATATGCTGAGGAATTGAGATAATTCAGGAAGATTATTTACAAAGCAGTCCTTTGTTGTAGAAGTTATGGCTC
>JADLZN010002382.1:7500-27243 GCA_018155175.1 Sinocyclocheilus anophthalmus | reverse complement strand
ATGAAAGCCGCATGGAGTTTGCTAAAAACACCTGAAGGACTCCAAGATGTTGAGAAATAAGATTCTCTGGTCTGATGCGGATGCGGTAAGCGGAATCTAAGCGGTATGTGTGGAGAAAACCAGGCACTGATCATCACCTGTCCAATACAGTCCCAACAGTGAAGCATGGTGTGGCAGCATCATGCTGTGGGGGTGTTTTTCAGCTGCAGGGGACAGGACGACTGGTTGCAATCGAGGAAAGATGAATGCGGCCAAGATCACAGGGATATCCTGGACGAAAACCTTATCCAGAGTGCTCAGGACCTCAGACTGGGCCGAAGGTTACCTTCCAACAAGACAATGACCCTAAACACACAGCTAAAATAACGAAGGAGTGGCTGCACAACAACTCTGTGAAGGTTCTTGATGGCCAAGCCAGAGCCCTGACTTAAACCCAACTGAGCATCTCTAGAGACCTAAAAATGGCTGTCCACCAACGTTACCATCCAACCTGACAGAACTGGAGAGGAGCTGCAAGGAGGAAGGGCAGAGGATCCCCAAATCCAGGTGTAAAAAAACTTGTTGCATCTTTCCCAAAAAAAAACTCATGGCTGTATTAGATCAAAATGGTGCTTCTACTAAATACTGAGCAAAGGGTCTGAATACTTAGGACATGTGATATTTCAGTTTTTCTTTTTAAAAAATCTGCAAAAATATCAACAATTCTGTGTTTTCTGTCAATATGGGGTGCTGTGTGTACATTGAGGAAAAAAATTAACTTAAAATGATTTAGCAAAATGGCTGCAATATAACAAAGAGTGAAAAATTGACGGGGGTCTGAATACTTTCCGTACCCACACTGTATATATCTATCTACAGTGGGTACGGAAAGTACTCAGACCCCCTTAAATTTCAGACCCCAGAAAAAAGACAGAATTGTTGACAATTTTTGCAGATTTATTAAAAAAGAAAAACTGTAATATCATATGGTCCTAAGTATTCAGACACTTTGATCAGTATTTAGTAGAAGCACCATTTTGACCTAATACAGCCATGAGTCTTTTTGGCAAAAGATGCAACAAGTTTTTCACACCTGATTTGGGGATCCTCTGCCATTCCTTGCAGATCCTCTCCAGTTCTGTCAGGTTGGATGTAAACGTTTGTGGACAGCCATTTTTAGGTCTCTCCGGAAATGCTCAATTGGGTTTAAGTCAGGGCTCTGGCTGGGCCAGTCAAGAACAGTCACAGAGTTGTTGTGAAAACACTCCTTCGTTATTTTAGCTGTCTGCTTAAGGTCATTGTCTTGTTGGAAGGTAAACCTTCGGCCCAGTGTGAGGTCCTGAGCACTCTGGAGAAGGTTTTTTTGTCCAGGATATCCCTGTACTTGGCAGCATTCATATTTCCCTCGATTGCAACCAGTCATCCTGTCCCTGCAGCTGAAAAACACCCCACAGCATGAGGCTGCTACCAGAACACTTTACTATTGGGATGGTACTCTGCATGTAATGAGCAGTGCCTGGTTTCCTCCACACATACCGCTTAGAATTAAGACCAAAAAGTTATATCTTGTGCTCATCAGACCAGAGAATCTTATTTCACACCATCTTGGAGTCCTTCAGGTGTTTTTTAGCAAAACTCCATGCGGGCTTTCATGTGTCTTGCACTGAGGAGAGGCTTCCGTCGGGCACTCTGCCATAAAGCCCCGACTGGTAGAGGGCTGCAGTGATGGTTGACTTTCTACAACTTCTCCCATCTCCCGACTGCATCTCTGGAGCTCAGCCACAGTGATCTTTGGGTTCTTCTTTACCTCTCTCACCAAGGCTCTTCTCCCCCGATAGCTCAGTTTGGCGGACGGCCAGCTCTAGGAAGGGTTCTGGTCGTCCCAAACGTCTTCCATTTAAGGAATGGAGGCCACTGTGCTATTGGGAACCTTAAGTGCAGCAGAAATTTTTTTTGTAACCTTGGCCAGATCTGTGCCTTGCCACAATTCTGTCTCTGAGCTCTTCAGGCAGTTCCTTGACCTCATGATTCTCATTTGCTCTGACAGCACTGTGAGCTGTAAGGTCTTATATAGACAGGTGTGTGGCTTTCCTAATCAAGTCCAATCAGTATAATCAAACACAGCTGGACTCAAATGAAGGTGTAGAACCATCTCAAGGATGATCAGAAGAAATGGACAGCACCTGAGTTAAATATATGAGTGTCACAGCAAAAAAAAGTCTGAATACTTAGGACCATGTGATATTTCAGTTTTTCTTTTTTAATAAATCTGCAAAAATGTCAACAATTCTGTGTTTTTCTGTCAATATGGGGTGCTGTGTGTACATTAATGAGGAAAAAAAAATAACTTAAATGATTTTAGCAAATGGCTGCAATATAACAAAGAGTGAAAAATTTAAGGGGGTCTGAATACTTTCCGTACCCACTGTATACATACATATATATACACCATACATACATCACACACACATACCACCAACACACTACATACATACATACATTATATACAACATACATATACCATATATTATATATATATAATAGTATACAACTATATATATATCTAATATATAGACACAACATAAACCACACACAACATATCTATATACACACCACACATATCTACACACACACACATACAAAACCCGATTCCAAAAAAGTGGGACGCGTAATTGTGAATTAAAAACAGAATGCAATGATGTGGAAGTTTCAATTTTTCAGAATACAACATAGATGACATATCAAATGTTTTAACTGAGAAAATGTATAAATTTAAGGGAAAAATAAGTTGATTTTAAATTTCATGGCATAAACACAAAGTTTGGACAAGGCCATGTTTACCACTGTGTGGCACCCCCTCTTCTTTTTATAACAGTCTGCAAACGTCTGGGTACTGAGGAGACAAAGTTGCTCAAGTTTAGGAATAGGAAATGTTGTCCCATTCTTGTCTAATAAAGGCTTCTAGTTGCTCAACTGTCTTATGTACCGTTTATTATTTATTAGCTCTAAAAAGGGGAATATTTATGACGAATCATAACTGGTTATGATTCATAATAAATATTTAGATTATATCTTCGAATTACCTGTAGCAGAATCAATATTACAATTAATATGATCTGTCCGTCCACCGAGCAGACAAAATAATAATTTATCAATACAAAGAAAGATTATTTTCCTGGCAAAAGAAGGATAACTTTGCTCATTTATGCAGTGCTAGCAGTAATTTAACAAAACGTAGTAAGGGTTCACACATTCACACAACTGTGAGCAGCAAACAGAGACAAT
This sequence comes from Sinocyclocheilus anophthalmus, assembly GCA_018155175.1. NCBI lineage: Eukaryota > Metazoa > Chordata > Actinopteri > Cypriniformes > Cyprinidae > Sinocyclocheilus > Sinocyclocheilus anophthalmus. The sequence continues at coordinate 23,979 of JADLZN010002382.1, read as the reverse complement.
TCGTTGTGAATATAAGGGATTTAATAAAATGAAACTATATCTAACATATAACTAACTAAAACATATATACACAGAATGAAACAAAGTAAGGAAAAGATAGAGAATAGAAAAAGAATGGCAGTATTTCACATCACTTAACCACAACCTTTGAAAATCGTCAAAGAATCCAAAAATCACCTTAAAAAGGGGCTGAAACTTAAACAAGCATCTAAATAATTTTAAGCGGTTACTTGCATTGGTTTTTCGATCGCTGAAGAGGAGTCCTGAGGCGGTAGATAACGGAGGTCTTTTGATGAGTTCGTAAGGAGTCAGCTGGAAGCTTTTACTTCTGGTTCTTCTGAAGAAAAAGTCCACAGCGACTAACGTTACTTGAAAGTAAAAACTGCCGGAAAAGAAAACTCAAGAGGAAGGTCTTGAGAGTCCTGAAAGGTGTTGTCTCAAACGAAGAAGAAGTTTTCTGAGCAAAGTTTATTTTGGGTAACGTTTTTGAGAGGTCCTATTCTGTGTGTTCTGACCAATGAGAGACATGTATTTTGAGCGGGAGAATCGTCTTTGTCTCTTGTCTTATGGCTCATTTGCATGCTTTATGGCCGGTCTGGAACATCCGTAGTTTTAACCCAAAATATCGTGCGAGTCATATGATGCGTTTCACAATCACATACTGTACGTCATTGTCCGAGAAATGAAGAACGGGTGACATTGATACCAAGAAACAATAATCTGGAATAGATTAAACCAAAGATACACACATACACCTGAATATAAGTGTTTTATGGCTTTAACTAATACAAATAACGAGTGGTAACTCATCTAATCTAATAGGGAAACATACAAACAACACATGTATATACCAGATACAATTATAACTGATGAATTATAGTCTAAAATAAAGAAATGTTTATGTGTGTGTGTGGGTTAGTTGGGTGTGTGTGTGTCGTTGGCCATTCAAAGCTATAAGGGGAATGTTTTTGAACTCAGATTCCAGGATTCTCGTGGGGGCTGGTTCTAATCTTCTTTGACGGCGAAGAACCATTTGGCAATTTACAACCCCTATACAAGTAACATCTCTGACCAGAACTGTAATTTATATGCAAATGTCAAAAGGCTAAAAGGGGTCTTTTAAGCCATAAACAGTCCAACTATCATGCATGATCCTACGCAGACGCTACACTTAGGTCTTCTTTGTCGCATCTTCCTCTTTATGATGCGCCACATCTTTTCTATGGGTGAAAGATCTGGACTGCAGGCTGGCCATTTCAGTACCCGGATCCTTCTACGCAGCCATAATGTTGTAATTGATGCAGTATGTGGTATGGCATTGTCATGTTGGAAAATGCAAAGTCTTCCCTGAAAGAGAAGACGTCTGGATGGAAGCATATGTTGCTCTAGAACTTGGATATACCTTTCAGCAATGATGGTGCCTTTCCAGATGTGTAAGATGCCCATGCCACACGCACTCATGCAAAACCCATACCATCAGAGATGCAGGCTTCAGAACTGAGCGCTGATAACAACTTGGGATGTCCTTGTACTCTTTAGTCCGGATGACATGGCGTCCCAGTCCCAAAGAACTTCAAATTTTGATTCGTCTGACCACAGAACAGTTTTCCACTTTGCCACAGCCCATTTTAAATGAGCCATGGCCCAGAGAAAACGCCTGCGCTTCTGGATCATGGTTAGATATGGCTTCTTTTTTGACCTAAAGAGTTTTAGCCGGCAACAGCGAATGGCAAGGTGGATTGTGTTCACCGACAATGTTCTCTGGAAGTATTCCTGAGCCCATGTTGTGATTTCCATTACAGTAGCATTCCTGTATGTGATGCAGTGCCGTCTAAGGGCCCGAAGATCACGGGCATCCAGTATGGTTTTCCGGCCTTGACCCTTACGCACAGAGATTGTTCCAGATTCTCTGAATCTTGGATGATATTATGCACTGTAGATGATAACTTCAAACTCTTTGCAATTTTCCTTTCTGATATTGCTCCACTATTTTCGACGCAGCATTGGGGGAATTGATGATCCTCTACCCATCTTGACTTCTGAGAGACACTGACACTCTGAGAGGCTCTTTTTATACCCAATCATGATGCCAATTGACCTAATAAGTTGCAAATTGGTCATCCAGATGTTCCTTATACTGTATGTACATTTAAATTTTCCGGCCTCTTATTGCTACCTGTCCCAACTTTTTTGGAATGTGTAGCTCTCATGAAATCCAAAATGAGCCAATATTTGGCATGAAATTTCAAAATGTCTCACTTTCAACATATGATATGTTATCTATATTCTATTGTGAAAAAAATATAAGTTTATGAGATTTGTAAATTATTCAATTCCTTTTTTATACACAATTTGTACGTGTCCCAACTTTTGTTGGAAATGGGTTTGTATACACACACACACATAATAGATTATATATATATATAGATATACACATACAACCACACACACACACAACATTATACTTAATATACACACACACACACACACACACACACACACATATACATAGATATACACATACATGCACCACAGGCTTAGCCGTGCGCACTGTTGGGACCACAACCAAATAAATGATGTTAATGTACTACAAATAAATTTTTTGTGGAATACACATATAAGGCAAATTAGGTTCGGTAGTAATAAAGCTAGCGCAAGTAATGAATTGTTATATACTTAATTTATTACCTGGGAGATTGATTTTGTAATAAACAAAATATAACCATATATATATATATATCTAAAACCATATTAATGTGTGTGGATGTATATTATAGATAAATATACTATCTAATTGATAACCTTAGTTGTCATCTCCCGCATAAATAAAATCATTATCATTTTAAAAGCCCAAAATAGCAATTAATATTTTGATAGTTTTCCACATATGATAAGATGTCTGTTTATCAAAACCAACATAAATCTCATCACGTTAGTTGTTATATGTACTTTTCATATGTATGCCAAAACAAAAACCAACAAGACACGATAGAATAATAGTTAACAATATATTTGATTTGTGAACTGATGTTCCGCCTGTCAGCGGGTGTTGCTGTTGGATAGTTACTTTGTAAAAACTAGTGAGTTTTACACTTTTTAATGTCACATTTTGTAATACTTGCGTTGTTTTATTTTGGAATCTCGCTAAAGTTCTCATCGAGACTCTGCTCTCTTGCCGTGACCTGATGGCAGAGAAGCGTAAAACAAAACACCATCAGAAATGCATTCATCTTAAATATGATCTTGCGGAAGTTGCGGTAACTTTGAGGTTATGTATATTTTGGCAGGTTATTTTACATTCATTATCCAAATGAGTAAAGTGATGAATGGAAATTGGGCAGTTCAATTAAGTATATAATTTTTGTAATAATAATATATATATATATTATATATATATAGCACCAGATCACAAACTGGCCTTATCTCGTGGCACTCTGCATGCATGCATGTAAGGGCACTTTACAACATCAGCTGCAGAGACCCAGCACTCCCTCATTAGCAAGCACTCGATGACAGCAGCAAGAAAACAGTTTCCATCTCTCTCTAGAGGGCTGGGTGAATAAAACATGGCACATAGCATTGCATGTTAGATGTTTCTAACAGGAGTGATTCTGCCTGAGGTGCGCTATAGAGATGTGTGCTACATTAACAATTAGAACAGGAATGTCATTTAAAGCAGAGACATTGATAAGCAAGTGATGGCTTTGAGGCCTCTAAAGCTACGGCTGTCAATATAACAATCAGAGATTATGCACATTTTTAACAACAGGCTCCCACCCTCCACAAACTAACCTCACTTGAGTTATTCAGAGGCAACACCTAACCCATTCACAAACATCAACAATTAATTCATCTTAAATGATCCTTGAGACTTTGCTTTGGATGTTTCTGCTGATTATTCTACATGCATTTTACATCATTTGATGGAGAATAATATAAACATGGTACATGAATGAAATAAAATTTTTGTAATATAAAATATCTGGCAAATATCTGTGGGATTCCTGATAAATGATACATAACAGTTCAATGAGTTAATTCTGAAGGAACTGGATTTGATTCAGATCCATTAAGGTCTTAAATGACTGCTGTAGCAAGAGAAACCTGGATGGAAAAATACTATGTCCCATTGTCCTTCAATGGAAAAGGAGCAACAAATAGCAGAGCTGGGTGGGTGAATATGACGAAAGTTCTCCAGCCGAACTGTTCACTTTTGTATTTGGGAAACAGAAGGATTATGAGGTGTTCTGCACAGAAATGGCTGATACAGCAAAGTACAAAATCTTCGCCAGATTTGAGGAACAATCCTTCAGGATCATACATTAAAAAATCAATCAATGATAAAAATACATTAAAAAATCAATTAAAATGGTCTCATGATTATATATACAGTGGGTACGGAAAGTATTCAGACCCCCGTACATTTTTCACTCTTTGTTATATTGAAGCCATTTGCTAAAAAGCACTTTAAGGTAATTTTTTTTCCTCATTAATGTAAGCACAGCACCCCATATTGACAGAAAAACACAGAATGTTTGACTTTTTTGCAGATTTATTAAAAAAAAAACTGAAATATCACATGGTCTTAAGTATTCAGACCTTTTGCTGTGACACTCGTATATTTAACTCGGGTGCTGTCCATTTTTTTCTGATCATCCTTGAGATGGTTCTACAGCTTCATTTGAGTCGAGCTGTGTTTGATTATACTGTTTGGACTTGATTAGGAAAGCCACACACTTGTCTATATAAGATCTTACAGCTCACAGGGCATGTCAGAGCAAATGAGAATCATGAAGACAAAGGAACTGCCTGAAGAGCTCAGAGACTGAATTGTGGCAAGGCACAGATCTGGCCGAGGTTACAAAAACATTTCTGCTGCACTTAAGGTTCCTAAGAGCACAGTGGCCTCCATAATCCTTAAATGGAAGACGTTGGGACGACCAGAACCCTTCCTAGAGCGGGCCGTCCAGCCAAACTGAGCTATCGCGGGAGAAGAGCCTTGGTGAGAGAGTTAAAGAAGAACCCAAAGATCACTGTGACTGAACTCCAGAGATGCAGTCGGGAGATGGGAAAAAGTTGTAGAAAGTCAACATCACTGCAGCCCTCCACCAGTCGGAACTTTATGGCAGAGTGGCCCGACGGAAAACTCTCCTCAGTGCAAGACACATGAAACAGCCGAATGTGGGGAGTTTGGCTAAAAAAAAAACACCGAAGGGACTCCAAGATGTGTGAGAGAAATAAGACTCTCTAGGTCTGATGAGGACCAACGAGATGTTGAATTTTTGGCCTAATTCTCAGCGGTTATGTGTAGGAGAAAACCAGGGCACTGCTATCACCGGTCAAATACAGTCCAACATCAGTGAAGCATAGTGGAGGTGGGTGGGGCAGCATCATGCTAACTGAAAAGAAGGGGTGGGGGTGTTATTCAGCTGCAGGGACAGGACGCCTGGTTGCAATCAAGGGAAAGATGAACGCGGCCAAGTACAGGGATATCCTGGAAAAAAACCTTCTCCAGAGTGCTCAGGAACTCAGACTGGGCCGAAGGATTACCTTCCAACAAGACAATAACCCTAAGCACACACCTAAAATAACGAAGGAGTTGCTTCACAAAAACTCTGTGACTGTTCTTGAATGGCCAAACCAGAGCCCTGACTTAAACCCAATTAAGCATCTCTGCAGAGACCTAAAAATGGCTGTCCACCAAAGCTTACCATCCAACCTGACAGAACTGGAGAGGATCGGCAAGGAGGAATGGCAGAGGATCCCCAAATCCAAGGTTCGCGTGTTGTGAAAAAAAACTTGTGTCGACGAAAGTCTTTCCCAAAAAGAATCATGGCTGTATTAGATCAAAAGGGTGCTTCTACTTAATACTGAGCAAAGGGTCTGAATACTTAAAACCATGTGATATTTCAGTTTCTTTTTTAATAAATCTGCAAAAAAATTCAACAATTCTGTGTTTTTCTGTCAATAATGGGGTGCTGTGTGTACATTAATGAGGAAAAAAAAGTAACTTAAATGATTTTAGCAAATGGCTGCAAGATAACAAAGAGTGAAAAATTTAAGGGGGTCAATACTTTCCGTACCCACTGTTGAGGTATATATATAATAAATATAAGTTTTATATATATATATTATATTATTATCATACAAATACATACAGACATAACACACACAACACACACACACACACAGGACACACACAAGACACACACACACAGACACACACACACAGGCACACACCCAAACCACAGGACACACACACACACACACAGCAAAGACAACACAGACACACACACACACAGACACACCACACACAAACACACAGACACAGACACACACACACGCTCACACAGACACACGCTCACACACACAGACACACACACAAACAAACCCGACACACAGAAAACACAGCAGCAACAGGACACACGACACACACCACACACAGGACACACACCCCAGACAGACCACACACCAGGGGCACACACACACAAACACAGACACACACACCACACACACACAACACAACACACACAGACACAAACACAGACACACACACACACACACACACACACACACAACCACACACCACACACACACACACACACACATAAAAGAGAGCACACCGACAAAGACGAGTGAACACACACACATCAACACACACATACAGCCACACACCAAGGAACACACACGCCACAGACACACGACACGACACACATTTAGTTTTGGGGCACAATCTGCTCACTATAACGAAGTTCAAAGCTAGCCTTTTGCCCAAATAAACCATTAATTAATGTCTCAGGTATTGGGGTAAGTCGTAGCAATACATGCGTTCAAGCAAAACAAGCATGATAATAATGAAACATAGAAATGTGCTAATGAGTTACTAATACCAAACGGCCTAAATTAGGTGAATATTAACAAGCAACGTAGTTAATAAAAGACTAAAGTTGGTCTATACAAACAAAAAAAAAAAAAAAACAAATAAATAAATGTTTTGTCACAGTGTCTGGTTGTGGTGCCCTGGACTGGCCACTTGAGGGCGCTCTCCCGTTTCCGTGTTACATAACCGCTGGTTTTTGGGGAAACTTACCATTTCCCACACTCCCTTTGTTTAGGTCTCGCGAAAACAAAACAAAAAAACATAATTAGATTATTAAAATGATGCTAATTAACTAGATCGCTCTAAACAACGGATCTGAAAGATTTAACAAGAGCGGTTTTATTTTATTTATTCCAAACGCCACCCTGCCCTGGGACTACAGATGAAAGTAAAAAAAACAAAAAACACTTTAATTTCTAAAATACAAAAACGTTCAATTAAATGTGTTCAATAGCGCGGGATGTTTTAAAGATGTATTCACGGGAGGATGCTTGTGAAGCCCAGTCAGACAGCAAGCTCATGAATATTAATGACGCACGCACAACCTTCCTGTGGCGTAACCTAATTAATATTCATGACGCTGACCTTCCGCTCACAGCAGCGGCGGTGACACGGTCACGTGGACGCAGCATTGACGCACCTATAAACCCTATTCTATACTAAAACAAGCGCAGCGCCATTTTGAATGCATCTATGTGAACGCTACACAGACTGTGCTGTATATTATATGAGGGGCGGGTCTTCGGAAAGGGGGCGTGTCTGTATTTCTGTTCCGCAGAGCTGCATCACAGTGAACGCAGGTGAGATTACAAACACTTTCATGTTTTATTTCGTTAAACTGATCAGCGCATGATTAACACATCGGATACATGTCTGTACTTAAAGCTAGCGGTTTCTGTGCGCATAGCCGAGTCGTGTTGGATGGGATGTTTGTCGCGTGTTGATGTAAACACACATGATCATCTGCGCTCATACGCTCTCGGTGTGTTGTTTTAGCCTGCTGTGAGATGTAGTTAGCAACCGGTGTAGTGCCGAAATTTGCACCCCCTGCCCAAATATGCACAACTAGTATTGGTAGGTTTAGGAGTAGTTGCTCAATCAGGGGGGCCCCACGAGGGAGGGATAAGATAAGGTGTGGGGGACGGGGGGGATAGGCTTAGGGTGGTGTGGGGATTGGGGGATGGGTGGGCTGGGATCGGGATTAGGCAAAATCACCGGTTAGCGAGGTAAGAGCGATTTCAATGACTAGTAGGGGTGGTGGGGGTTGAATCTTGCATTTGCATTACATTAAGGTGCAAAATCTGGCAGGGAAAGAAGGGGGATGGGGAGCAAAGCGAGGAGAGGGAGTGAAGGAAGAATAGGGTTTTGCTAGCGAGTGGAGATGGGTACCGGGCGGAGTGCAGAATTCGGACACCAACACATGGTTGGAGCGTGTTATTGAAAGGGTTGTTTTTAGTGGCGTTAGGCCGTTGTGTGAGTGCTGAGACGTTTGTAACAGTTAACCGTGTTGTGTGTGTAGCATAGCAAAGACCATTGTGGTTCGGCTTCACGGACCGACTCCACCATCCCCTCCTCCTCAGCCTAGGGGCGCAAGGTCATCGCGGGTACGGGGTCTTGTGTTTTTTTTCGTAGAGGGTTGTAGGGTTTGTGTCTATCGCAAGGCCAAGGAAGGAAGTTGAAGCCAAGCTCGGCGGTGACGCCAGCCAGCCCCCGCAGCCAACAAGGCACCAGAAAACGCCACCAGCACAGCCCAGCCACAGGCCAGCAGCCGCCAGCAAACCATGCAAGCCCCGCCCAGGCAAGAGCCCCCCGCAGAGCGCTCCGCTAGGCCCGGTGCTTGCTGCAGGGTATGCGGCAGGCTCCGGGGGGCCTCCTGCATCTGGGGGTGTCGTGGGGCGCAGGTGCTGCAGGTCACGCGTTGGCGAACCGTTGCTTCCCTAGAGCCCCCGCCCTGACGCGTCGTACGTAGGTCCTGGAGACTTTGAACCGGGCAGCGCGAGGAGGGCAGTGGAGCGGCAGCCGCGTGGACGCCGAGGAGGGAGGGTCGGTCTAGCTGCTTGGTAGTTCCCTCCAGCGCGCAGCGCGAGGAGGACGGGACTTCTCGAGTGAGGGAAAACTAAAGGGGTCAGATAAGGGTCAGCTGGTTTAGAATAAAAAGCGTACGGGAGAACCTTTTTGTGTGACCTGTTCCCAAATTCAGGTGCAGGGAGGAGGCACGTGGGCCCAGTAGGAGCCCCAGGTTTTTGTTTGTTTGTTCCGCGCCCGCACCGAGTGTGTTGTCGGTTGTTGTGCTGCCCAGCCTCCAAGCCTCGGCTCCTTTCCGTATTCACGACCAGCGTGAAACCCTAGGGACGTTCACAGGAGTTCCATTCTACACACGTATTAAGTAAAGCCCTGATAGTGAATGCCCTCATTTGCACGATTTTATGACCGTGTGGTTTTGGCGGTTGATGTTAGATTTCTTGGTTTACGTTTTGTTTGGTCCGTGGCCGGTTTGATTTTATTTTTTTGAATGTGATATTGACAGCTTGTTAAGCCACTCCTACTGATCTCTCATTCTTCCCTCTGTGATCTGCTGACTGACCTGCCGATCGGTTAGGTTTGTTTTTTAGTTAGTTAGTTTTGGTTTTTGTTTGTTTTGTCGTAGGAGACGCTTATTCGTAACATTCCTCGAACCTCTTCACAACCGATATGATAATTATCAAAGCCAGAGTGTCGCCAGGTCCAGCGGTTTTTTGCCGGAAAATGAGAGGGAAAATAAAAAATCCCGACAAAAAAACGTTTTTGTTTGTATATTTAAATCCCTCCGAAATCATATTTACTCTTATAAATATATATTCTGAAGCTATCTGATCGATAGTAGACGAAACGAAGTCAATTGGTAGGTTTAAAAACGAAATTCCGTAGGTAAATTTTGAAATTGCCCTGCGCGAGCGAACTACAGTCTATTGTCTCGGGCAGGGCGGAGCCCGATGAAGACGAAAACAATTTACCTCAACGCATTTATGATTTCTTTATCGCTCTTGCCCCTGAACCTGGTTAATGTTTTTATAATTTAAAACGTTTTTTTTTTTTTGAATGATCTAATTTCTGTACTTTAGTAAATGCTGTATTAAAACGAATTTCTCTGTATAGGCCATTACACCAAAAACATCGGTAACGTTTTCATCGGAAAGATTCAGCTGTAATAGGTTTTCCCGTTATTAAAAAGACACCACTAAGCATTTACCAAACCAACTAACGGAAACGTTCCTTCCTATACGATATTTTAAAAACAACCACCCTACAACATTCTGGGAACGTTATTTTATGGTTGCAAAAAATAAAACCTAAAAAGAACGTTCCTAGAACATTATTTCTTGGTTCACAATAACAAACGACAACAAAAAAACCCCCAAAAACTAACGTTAGGGGAATGTTCTGTGTTTGCTGGGTAGTTGTCTAAAACTGGTACTGTATTTTCATAACGACTGTTAAAAAATACAAATGTACAATAAATGTGAACGTTATTGCGACTGTACGTACAGTGTGAATATTAACGAGGCAGCCATTGAGGAAGTTCATGATCTGAAGTCTGTCGCCGTTCTAGCAACGGCTATGCACTAAATTGCATACTACAAATCGTACCGTAGCTGCGTTCACGTCATGTCGTAATTACCGTAATTCTGTGATGACAACACGTGACGTTCTACTCGGAAGTAGTGCCAAAGAAGTGCCTAAATGAATCTTGGGGTGGTACAGTGGTCACATGGTCTAAGTCGTAGCTCTTAGAACGTCACGTGTCGTCATCACAGAATTACGGTAATTACGACATGACGTGAACGCAGTTTATTTTGACAGTATGTACTGTACGTGAACATTCTGAATGAGTTATAGTTATTTAACCCCAGTAGGGGTTGGTGATTTCGTATGAATTTATAAATATTTTAAATAAAAATTGTACAAAAACATACTAATGAGATCCTGCGAATTCGACACTAAACGTAAACTCCTTTGAGAGTGTTGGGTCCGGATTCACGGAGGTCTTCATAAGCTTTTAAGTTAAATTGTAATCTGTACGCCGGTTCTTGCCGAAGACTTGCTCGATGAAAAACAACATAAATGCCGTGTTTTTGTGCTGTCGGCATGTTACTGTAATCATAATAAAAGCATGCACTATTTCCGTCGCGACTCCCTTACGAAAACTAACTACGGTTTCACTACAAATACCGTGGTTAAACTGCGATTAGTGTCTATTTACATCTCTAGATTTCAGTCCATATCTTTAAAGCACTTTTTTTCTCTTACATACACCAAACTAAACAGTTTTATTTCTATCTAATCTATATTCTGAAGCTTTCAGAATATGTTCAGTTACTCATTCACACCGATTCATACAATTTACTCCTAAAAACGTGGTGAAAATGTGTTTGTTTTCTGCCTGTTGACAGTATTTTCTGATTTATGGAGCGATAAAAAGAGAAATCTCAAATCCTCTCTGCAAAAACCTTTAACGCTAATATGACGAAATCAAATGGGAATTATGAACCAATGTTCAGATTTCTGTTCTGCAAATGTATGCAAATTAGCACATATTTAATTAGATAATGCTTTGCTAGCATATTTAAACTTGAAATACAAAACACTTGTCTTATTGTACTGTGATCTAATCAGCTGGGGACGTATAGTGATGTCTGTACAAACGGCGTAGCTCTAACTGGAGCGGCTCTGAACACTGTGGTTCTGTTGCCAGGTTCTGCTGAAGAACGTCACCACGGTGTCTCTTCCCTCAGTCATGGACCCTCTGGCCTTCGAGAGCGTGTTAAACTCGGCCTACACGGGTCAGCTCAGCATCGTGCGCGACGACATCATCAACTACGTCACGGTGGCCAGCTTCCTGCAGATGTGGCACATCGTGGACAAGTGCACGGACATCCTGAAGAGGTCGCGACCTTTGGTCCAGGTCAGCCCCGGCGGGGCGGCGTCCTCCAGTCACCAGTCGCCCAGCAGCTCCGACTGCTGCTTCGCCGATCCAGAGGACGGGGAGCGAGCGGCGGCCGAACGAACTCTGGAAAAACGACCGCAAAGCGCGCTTCCGCCTCTGGCCACATGGAGGCGTCCGACTCAGAGCAGGTGGAGCAGAAGCAGCCTGACGTTCCCCGTCCGAACGGAGCCCGAATGCGGCCCGAATACGGGAGACGAAGGTTTCCACGCATTCCCTGTCGCGCCTTTGCCGTCCATCGAAACTTCGGACCTCGCGAGGCACCGAGTCCTTGCTCGCCTCCGAGGAGCGAAGGAAGACGAGGAGCAGCGGAGGATGGAAGCGGATGAAGGAGTCGGAGAGCCGCTGGATGAGGACAAAGTGAAGGTGAAGTGTGAGGAGCACCAGGCCGGTGAGTGGAGCTTCTTCATCACTGCAGTTTAGCGCCCGTCCACCAGAGGGAAACGTGGAGAACCGACGTGTTTTTGACTTGTTGTCTGCTCTTGTCTTCTCTCAGGAGCCGCCGAGTCGGACGGACGTCTCAGAGAGAGTGAGAGCGGCGAGACGGACGGACTGTGGAACCAGTGGACTTTGTCGGACGCCAAGCTCCTGGACGACGAAGACGAGGAGGACGAAACGGACGTCACGTTCGAGACCTACGACGAGATCGAAAAGGCCACGGGGCAGATCTCCCAGCGTCCTTTGCCACCGCCGGGACCGTCCGACCAGTTGGCGCCGGGACCGTCCGAGCTCTCCTGGGCCTCGCAGTCATCCTCGTCCTCCCCGTGCTCTCCTCTCTCTGCGACGCCCAAAGTTCACTTCTGTCACTGCGGCAAAGCGTACACGCTGAAGAGCATGCGCGACCGCCACGTGAAAATGCAGCACCTGAACCTGCGTCCGTTCGTCTGCCCCGTCTGCTCCAAGAGCTTCAAGATGAAGCACCACCTGACCAAACACGTCAAGACGCACGGAGGCCTGCGTCCGTACGAGTGCGCGCTCTGCGGCAAGAAGATCGTCTGGAGAGACAGTTTCCTCAAGCATCAGGCTCGCTGCCAGGGAACGACGACGACGTCTGGCCGTCAAAATGACGACGCAGATGCACCTGGACAAGTGAAGGTGGAACAGGATGATTATTCATTACGGGACGAGGAAATACACTCTTAAAAGTAAAAGTTCTGAAATAGGTTTTTGCATTGAACGTCAAAGGAATGACATTCCTTTCAGTCAAAAGTTCTTTTTTTCTTAGTGCGAAGAACCATATGTGCAATTGGAAGGTTCCGTGGATGTTAAAGGTTCTTTATGGAACCATCAATGCCAATAAAGAACCTTTATTTTTAAGAGTTCACACACTCCAAAAAGGTTCCAAAAGAGTGTTTCTGAAAGAGCCCGTCAGTGATCAGTTATTAAAAGAACCATTTTGTTTTAGTGTGAAGAACATATGTGACCCTGGAGCACAAAACCAGTCATAAGGGTACATTTTCTGAAATTGAGATTTATAGATCATCTAAATAAAGCTGAATAAATACTCTTTCCATTGATGTATGATTTGTTAGGATCGGACAATATTTAATTATCTGGAATCTGAGGGTGCAAAAAAAAAAAAAAAATATTGAGAAAATCATCTTTAAATTTGTTCAAATGAAGTTCTTAGCCATGCATATAACTAATCAAAAATTAAGCTTTGATATATTTACGGTAAGTAGATTACAAAATATATTCATGGAACATGATCTTTACTTGTTATCCTAATGATTTTTGGAATAAAAGAGAAATGTATAATTGTGACCCATACAATGTATTGTTGGCTATTGCTACAAATATCCCCCAGCGACTTAACACTGCTTTTGTGCTGCAGGGACACATATGAATAATCTAAAAATCTGTTTTCCACTATAAAGTTCTATGGTTTAGCGGTCGATCCTAGATGATGGATGGTCTCATGGACGCCATTGGCGCAATGAAGAACATTGCTGTAAAGTCAGCAAACAGTGCAATGCCCATTGGAACCATACGAGAACATTTTTGGGTCCCCAAAGAAACCTTTAGTGAACCATCTGTTCTTAGTGTGAAGAACATTTTAAAAACTAACCTTTTTCCACTATGAAGAACCTTTAATGGTCTCATGGTTGTTGAAGGTCCTTCATGGAACCATTGGCGCCAATACGACTTGATTCTAAGAGTGAACAGACCTTTTTGAGAACCGAGAAGGAATATTAGTAAGCAAATACACTCTTTAAAAATAAAGGTTCCCAAAGAAGGTTTTTGCATTGAATTCCAATCAAAGAACCATTTTTGGTTCCCCAAAGAACCGTTTCTGCTTAGTGTGAAGAACATTTGAATCATCTAAATACCCTTTTCCACTTTTAATACCTAAAAATAAAGTTTTCAAAATGGGATTGCCATTGAAGAACCATTGCCCCAAAGAACCTTCCAACGGTCAGTTCTTATAAGAATCTCATTTGTCTGAAGATTGTTAAAGCCTAAAGAACCTTCAGTGTTTCCATGGGTGCTGAAGGTTCTTCACGGAGCCTTTGGCGCCAAACAAACAACCTTTATTTTTAAGAGTCTAGACGGATGTTTCCATGAGATCAGTGTTTGTTCATCTACTAAACGTCCACATGTGTAGCAGATCTGAATATATTCTAGAAGCACTGTTTTAAGAATATAAAAATCAAGTGTGGATTCCAGAGGCGTTTGTTAACCCTCCTTAAGTCAGACTGAACTGTGTTTTAGACACTGAACATAACAATAATGCAGTGTGATTTTTATATTGTCAATAAAAGCATTTTATTAAAATCAGTTGCAGTGAGAAAACTTCAGGGGATGTTTATTTCATTTATAACTTGGTAACACTTTACACAATAAGGTCCAATCAGTTAATGCATTAACTAACAATGAGTGATACATTTGTTGCTGTTTGTTTTTACAGTTCAAGTCAGCTACATCATGTTAATTTCAACAGCTACCAATACATTATTAGAAGCATTTTTCTTTGTTAGTTCATGATAACGTTATTGTAAAGTGTTATTTAATTCGATTCTCAGTGAAATACCCGACGTAAATGGAATCCGGATTTAATAACTGAAGCCAAATCAACAAATATGAGTTCATTCAAATGTAAAAGCAACACAACATGACATTTAGAGCACATTCACGAATAGCGTTGATCAACATCTTTGAGCAAAACTTATACTCCATGTGCTTGAACTCGTACGACTCACTTCAGTAGTTCTGCGGAGCGACAAACGAAGTTATAAAAGTACAAATATTCCATGTAGTCTCAGAAAAATAATCTGTAAAATAGACCGCATGTCCACTACCCAGAGACAGCTGTGCAATACTTACATGCACATGGATATGTATTAGAATGCATAGTGTCCAATAATAAGCATACACTAAACTTAGTAACACACGTTTCGGGCAAATTCTTGATATGTTAGCCAGAAACCATGTGATCCGTGACCTACTAGCACATCAGCGCAGACGTGTTCAGATCAGACGCGAGTCGAGATCGAGGCGCTTCGCTTCTGAAGCCGCAGGAATCATTATTTATACTTATAGTTTTTGTTAATATTTCTGAATTGGGTTTCATTTTTATATTTTCTGTTTTCATTTTAATTTCAATTAAAGTTTTAGAATTTTTTTCAAATTTAGTTTGAATTATTTAGCATAATTATTAAAACACGTTAATTGAAACCAAATGTTGAAATAGCTAAATAGTTTTTTTAAAATAATTATTTCAGCTATTTCAACATTTGGTTTCAATTAACGTGTTTTAATAATTATGCTAAATTATTAAAACAAATTATAAAAAAAATTCTAAAACTTTAACTGAAATAACATTTTAAAAAGAATTATGTCAGCTCAGTTTAAGTGTTGTGCGTTTAAGTTGTTTTATTAAATAAATAAAAAAAGTTTATAAAAGTTTGTGTTTGTTAGTTTATTTTATTTCAAGTAATTAATTTTTCTTTTTTCATTTTAATTTCAGTTAAAGTTTTAGAATTTTTAATTATTAATTTAAACCAAATGTTGAAATAGCTGAAATAATTATTTTAAAAAAACTATTTCAGTTAAAATGTTGTGCGTTTTAGTCGTTTTATTAATTTGTTTTTTTAAGTTTATACATTTTTTGTGTTTAAGTTAGTTTAAATAATTAATTTTTATGCTTTCATTTCAATTTCAGTTAAAGTTTTAGAATTAATCTTTTTTTATTATTTGTTTTTATTTAGTTTTAATTATTTAGCATAATTAAAGCACTTTAATTTAAACCAAATGTTGAAACAGCTGAAATAATTATTTTTATTTCAGTTAAAGTATTGTGCGTTTTAGTCGTTTTATTAATTCTTTTTTTAAGTTCATAAATTTGTGTTTAAGTTAGTGCAAGTAATGAATTTTTATGCTTTCATTTTAATTTCCGTTAAAGTTTTAGAATTTTGTATTATTTGTTTTTATTTAGTTTAAATTATTCAGTATAATTATTATAGCACTTTAATTTAAACTAAACGACAAATGTTGAAATATTTTTTTTAATTTTATTTCAGTTAAAGAATTGTACGTTTTAGTAGTTTTATTTTATTTTTTTTAAAAAGCATAAATTTTTTTTGTTCAATTTTAGTTGAAGTTAATGTTTATTTTATTT
>JADLZN010002382.1:0-5000 GCA_018155175.1 Sinocyclocheilus anophthalmus | reverse complement strand
CTCAGTCACTCACTCAGTCACACACTCACTCACACACTCACATCACTCACACACACACACACACACCACACACACACACGCAAACTCCCACACGACACTCAAACCTCACACCACACGCACTCTCACACACCACCACTCACACACATCACAACGCTAAACCACACACACACACACTTCATAATCAGCTCACACCACACGCAAACATCCACACACACACACACTCATACCACACACGCAACACACCACACAACACACACACACACACCACAAATCACACCAACGCAAACTCTCACACACACACGCACTCTCACACACACACTCACTCACTCTCTCTCACTCACTCACTCACTCACACCCCCACTCACACACACACACCCCCACACGTACTAAACCTCTCACACTCACAACACAAACTCACACACGTATCAACCGCTCACACAGACACCCTCCCGCGCAAACTCACACACACTAACTCTCACACAAACTCCACACCCCACACACACACACACCACCACACACACACACAAACAAACACACAAACAAACACACACACACACACACACACGTAAACTCTCACACAAACACACACACACACACCACGTATTAAACTCTCACACCTCACATACAGCAAACGCCCACACACACACACGTAAACTCCTCTCACACAGATCCACACCACACCGCCAAACACACACACACACGTAAACTCTCACACACAAACACACACAAACACTACGTAACCTTCTCCATCACTCACACGCAAACCACACACGGAAACTCTTCTCACACAGACACCACACACCGTAACCCTCCACCCCAAACACACACAAACTTCACACACACACCTACGAAAACTCTCACACACTCACCCACCCACGTACGTCAACTCACCACACGCACACGCAAACTACACACACACACGAACTCTCACACAAACACACCACACACACACACCACGTACGTAAACTCTCATCTCAACACCACACTCAAACTCACTACACCCATGCTCGCAAGCCTCACTGCCTCCTCCACACCACCCCGCTCACAAACACGCGCGTGTCTCACCATTTGAAGTGACTCTTCTGTCTGCCACATATGCCACTTGTTTCGGTGTGGAATCAGGAATCTGCATCCCGAACGTCCCAGCCAAGCCCTCCCTCTAACCTGCTAAACTACCACGCATGACTAACCACACACAACTAGTGTACCTTCCCCCGCACACTATTCCCACGTTTGGAAGCGGTTACCCGTCCATCCAATCCACACCAGATTCCCCAGAGCCGCCCGACAGCCCCGACCAGCCGTGACGCTTCTGTCCGACTACTACTGGACGCATCTCACCATAAACACCTTTCATTCCAATTCAGGAACTATATGTTTCATGAATCTACATAAAGATGGTTTTACATGGACTTTTCAATTTTCATGACATTAAATCAATAAGTAATTGATTTCAAGCCCCAAATCAGAAATAGTATAACATGTCCTCATATACTTAAATGTTGCTATTTGTAGATCACATCGTGAAATCATAACAGATAATGCATCACTACTTCTTTTTTATCTAACTCACATCATCAGGGTTTCCCCCAACCGGGAGATCCGAGTTTATGATTATTGAATAAAAATAAATACCATAAAATAAAAGTGCTTTACTAAAAACGATTATATCGTGATTTACAATACATTCAAAAGAAACTTAAAACACAATACAAAATAAATCATCACTAAATTAATAAACTTTCATTTGAAAAAAGCATAAAAAAAGGTTTAAAACACAATAAAATCTTACTAAAAATATATTTTTTGTGACTCAATGTTAACACAAAAAGAGTAATTTTTATGTAAAAAATAATATAAATACTTAATGTAAATCAAACACAGCAAAATTAACAAACAATGTGAATTAGTTTTTATTTGTTTTAGCTGCAAAGCATTATCCGACTCATAACTGTGGAACAAGCGAATTGTCATAATTATTTTAAATATTCACTTCAAAATTAATTAGTATTTCAAATACTAAAGGGAAAAGAGTCGTTGACTGAATAAAAAATAAAAGCAGGAATCCCTGATCTACAGAAATGAGAACTGGCTATATGTGCTTTAACTGTCATGACATTTTTTTTATATATGTGTGTATATATTTATTTCAATAACCTTAATGGCCTTAAAAATTGTTTAAAAAAATAATAAGGAGTCTAGAACTTTTTGTCTTCTGATTTGGCATGAAATGTGAACTAAACATGTTCTAAACAGGTTTCATGAGATTCACCCACATAGTCACTGCTGACAAGACAGACAATACCAGAATAAAACACAAAACCTGTTCTGACTAGTGGTTGTGTGCGGTGTGTGTGTGTGAGTGTGTGTGAAGAAGAGAGAGCTTGTGTGTTGTGCGAGTGGGTGGTGTTGTGTGTGTGAGAGAGAGAGAGAGAAGAGAGAGAGAGAGAGAGAGAGAGTGTGTGTGTGTGTGTGTGTGTGTGTGTGTGTGTGTGTGTGCGTGTGTGTGTGTGTGTTTGTGTGTGTGGTGTGTGTGTGTGCGTGTGTGTGGTGTGTGAGCGTGGGTGTGCGAGAGAGGAGAGGATGTGTTGTGTGTGTGTTGTGTTGTGTGTGTGCGTGTGTGTGTGTGTGAGTGGTGTGAGAGACGAGAGAGAGAGTTTGTGGGTGGTTAGGGGTGTGTGTGTGTGTGTGTGTGTGTGTGTGTGTGTGTGTGTGAGAGAGAGAGAGAGTGTGTGTGTGTGTGTGTTGCGTGTGGTGTGTGTGTGAGTGTGGTGGGAGCGAGAGAAGTGTGTGTTGTGTGTGTGTGTGTGTGTGTGCGTGTTGTTGTGTGATGTGTGTGGCAGAGATCTAGATCGTGTGGTGTGTTGTGTGAGAGTGGTGTTGTGTGTGTGTTTGTAGAGAGAGAGAAGCGGCGTGTGTGGTTGGGGCAGAGTTTGTGCTTGTTGGTGTGTGTGTGTGTGTTGAGAGCGAGAGCAGAGAGTGTGTGTTGTGTGTTGTGAGATTCGTTGTGTTTTTGTGGCGTGTGTGAGAGTGTGTGTGGTGAGAGAGAGAGCATTGAGTGGGCGGTGTGTGTGTGTGAGAGAGAGAGAGAGTGGTGTGTGTTAAGTGTGTGTGAGAGTCAGAGCGAGAGAGAGGAAGAGATCTAGGCGATAGAGAGAGAGCAGAGGAGTGCTTGACTGTTTGCACTTGAGGTGGTGAGTGATGTGTTTGTGTGTCTGTGTGTGTGTGTGTGTTGTGTTTGTTTTGTGTGTGTGTGTCAGTGTGATAGAGAGAGAGAGAGCATAGAGAAGGAGCATAGTGTTGTGCCTGGTGTTAAGTATTCGTGTGTGGTGTGAGAGGAGAGCGCGAAGTGTGTGTTTGGAAGTGGCGTAGTGGGAGTGCGTGTGGGAGAGTGGTGTGTGTCTGGTACGTGTTTGGTGTGTGAGAGAGATAGAGAGTGGAGAGAGTGAGTGTGTGGTGATGTGTGAAGAGGAGTGTGTGGTGTGTGTGAAGCGAAGAGTGTTGTGTGTGGGTTATTGTGTGTGTGTGCTTGTTGTGAGAGAGAAAAGGAGAGAAGGTGTTTGTGTGTGTGTGAGAGTGTGTGTGTGAGGAGAGCGTGTTGCGTGTGTTGCGAGGGTGGTTTGAGAGTAGTGGTGTGTGAGAGAGAGAGCGAGGAAGAGAGTTTATTTGTGTTGTGTGTAGAGAGAAGAGTGTGTGTGTGTGTGCTAGAGTGTGTGTGTGTGTGTGAAGAGAGCGAGTGGAGAGAGTGATGTGTGTGCTGAGAGGAGAGAGACGGAGTGGTTTTGTGCGTTTGGCGAGTGTGTTGTGTTTTGTGTAGAGAGAGATGATATATGAGAAGTGTGGTTTGGTGCGTGCGGTAGTGAGGTGAGTGTAAAACACAAAAAAACCACAAGTTTTTTGGTATGTTATAGAGAGAGAGAGAGAGATAGAGAGTGGAGTAAGAAGTGAGTGGTGTGAGAGAGAGAGAAGAGAAGAGCAGAGAGAGCGAGAGTGTTTTTTGTGTGTGTGTGGGTGTGTGTGAGAGTGTGTGTGTGAGAGCGAGATGTGTGGTGTGTGGTGTGAGAGTGTGTGTTTGGTGCGTTTGTGAGATTGTGGGAGTTGCGAAGAGAGAGCGAGTGTGAGTGTTTGTGTGTGTGTGTGTGTGTGTGTGTGTGGCGAGAAGTGAGAGCGTAGTGTTGTGTATAGTTTTGTGGTGCTGTTTATGGAGAGTGTTCTGTGTGCTGTGGAGCGCGCGCGATAGAGCGGAGTGGGGTGTGATGTGGTGTGTGTGTAGTTTGTATGTGTGAGAGAGAGCGAGAGAGTGGTGTGTGTGTGTGTGTGTTATGTGTGTGCGTGTGTGTGTGTGTGTGTGGGTGGGGTGTGTGTGTGTGTGTGTGAGAGTGTTTGTGTGTGTGAAGGTGTGTGTGTGGCGTGTGTGGACGGTGGTGTGTTTGCAGAGGGTTTTTGTGTGTGTGTAAGAGAGAGAGAGTGAGTGTGTGTGTGTGTGTAGCGCGTTGCGCTTGTGGCGCTGCGCGAGAATTGTGTTTGTGTGTGTGGTGTGACGATGTGTCGTTTGGTGTGTGATCGCGCGCGCGCGTGAGCGCGGTGCTGTGTGTGGTAGCGCGTGTGTGGTGCGCGAGAGCAGAGCGTGTTTGTGTGTGTGTTGGTGTGCTTGAGCGTGCGTGTGTGGTGTGATGTAGCGTACTTGTTGCCGCGAGCGAGGCGCGCGCGCTCGTGAGCTAGGTGTGTGTGTGTGTGTGTGTGGGCGCGTGTGTGTGTGTGTGTGCGCGCGCGCGCGCGTGCGTGGCGTGGCGTGCTGCTGTGTTTGTGGTGTGTTTGGTTGTGTGCGCGCAGCGCGCCTGATGCTGCGTGCAGGTGGCTGTTGCGTGCGTGCTTGTGGGTGTGGTGGTGTGCTTGTGTGGTGTGCGCGCGCGCGCAGCGCGCGAGCGCGGAGCGTAGCATGCAGAGAGAGAGGGCCAGATTAGGCGTGATTGTGTGTGTGTGTGCTTGTGTGGCGAGGT
>JADLZN010002381.1:0-159284 GCA_018155175.1 Sinocyclocheilus anophthalmus | reverse complement strand
TACAGTCATGGCCAAAAGTTTGGGCTGTTACATAAATTTTGTGTTTTGCAAAGTTGCTGCTTCAGTATTTGTACATTATTTTTCCACATGTTTTTATGGTATACTGAAAAACAATGAATAAGCATATCAGAAGTTTTAAAGGCTTTTTTTGGCAAAAAAAATATGATGAGTCAATATTTACAGTGTTGACCCTTGTTCTTCATAACCTCTGCAATTCGCTCTGGCATGCTGGATATTCGCTTCTGGGCCAAATCCTGACTGACGGCGATCCATTCTTGCCTCATTAGTTCTCGGAGTTGATCACAATTCGTGGGCTTCTCCTTGTCCACTCGCCTTTTGAGGACTGAACACGGGTTCTCTATGGGATTGAGATCCGGGAAGTTGCCTGGCCACGGATCCAAAATTTAAATATAATGATCTTCGAGCCACTTCTTTATCCCTCTTGCTTTGTGACATGATGGTAACTCCATCATGCTGGAAAATGCACGGATCATCACCAAATTGCTCATGGATCGTTGGAAGACAACCCTCTACTACGCCCTGGCAATGAATGCGCCGTTGCTAGTAATTTTTTTGTTTTGACGTCGCCATACTGAAATCATATACTAATCGCGTCGTTATTCACTCTCGCGGTGCCATTTTCACACAAGCACACACACACACACAACACGACACACACACACACACACACACACACATATATATATAACCATGAACTTAGGACTGTGCTGGTGCTTTTTTTGGTCGTCAGTGTTCCTGTAAAAAAATTGAAAAAAACATTAACAATAATACTGGATAGATATTATTAACCGAATTCTATCTACTATACTAACAATATACAACGCACTAGGATTGATGAGCTGCTGGGTTCATGAATATTAATCGGGTTGTGTGCGTTTGCTTGAACTGATTCGCTGAAATCAATACAGGGACGATACTAGGTGAGCACCAATGAGATTGTCGTTTGCGCATTAGCTCCGCCCACTACAGGAAAACCCGGCATTTCTTAAAAGCTGAAGAATTTCAAAGGAACTCCGTTATTTTGACAGGAAAATACAACAAAGAATATCTTTTACATGGATCACAGATAAACTTATACTTAGCCTCCAACTCACACACTGGCGAGTAAAATCTAAGAATTTATTATCCATTGGCTAATATCAGTTATCATTTAGTCGCCCAGAGTGAAGATGTAGTCGCATATGCGAGTGATTTACTCAATGTATAGAGGTGGAAGAATCGCTCTTGCAGGACTTTTGAATACCATTCTTAATTCATGGTAGTGTTTGTTGGCAGAATTATGAGAGAGCCCACTCCTTTGGTTGAAAAGCAACCCCACACATGGATGGTCTTAGGATGCTTCACTGTTGGCACGTCACAGGACTTATGGTAGCGTTCACCTTTTCTTCTCCGAACAATCGATTTTCCAGATATCCCAAACAGTCGGAAGGGAGCTTCATCAGAGAAAATAACTTTGCACCAGTCTTCTGCTGCCCAATCCTTGTACTTCCTGCAGAATTTCAGTCTGTCCTTGACGTTTTTTTCTTGGAGAGAAGTGGCTTCTTCGCTGCCCTTCTTGTCACTAGGCCGTTGTCCAAAAGTCTTGGTCTCACTGTGCGTGCAGATGCACTCACACCAACCTGCTGCCATTCCTGAGCAAGCTCTGCACTGCTGTTGACAATCCTGTTCCGTAGCTGACTCCTCAGGAGGAGATGGTCCTGGCGCTTGCTGCACACTTTGGGACGTCCTGAAGACTTCTTCACTCCAGTTGAACCTCTCTCCTTGAAGTTCTTGATGATCCGGTAAATGGTTCTTTCAGGCACAATATTCTAAATGGTCCTTTCAGGTGCCATATTCTTTGTAGCAATTTCCTTGCATGTGAGGCCATTTTGATGCAAATCGATGATGGCTGCACGTATTCTTGGAGGTAACCATTAGGGATGCTCCGATCAGGATTTTTGCAGCCGATACTGAGTACCGATTTTTTTTGTCATGGTGATCGGCCGATACCAATGCCTATTCTGATGCTTCAAGCTTTATATAGACAATTTCATCGGGCGCACGTGCCTGGCCCGAAGTTAACTTCCGGTCTTTGTTTGTTTATCAGTCTGGCTATGGCTACAAACGCAGTTAAAGTTAAGGTGATGAGTAGACTGAAGTTGGCTCAGGTGGTTGTGCTGTGGGATGTGTTTTCCATACATTTATTTATTTGTGGTGCACGCCACAATATCAAAACTGACGGATTTTCCAAAAGGCTTCGTTGAATAAACATGAGCAAGTGCTGCACGTTTAAAAATCAAAACGAGGCCCGGTTTTTTTATATCACTGTATTTCTGAAGGAAGACTATCTTTAGAAAATTTTTGATGTAATTTTCATTTCATCTTGCATGTTCTATGCCTGATAAAGCAGCGTTTGTGAACTCAGTGCTGCTTTGTGTACAGCCGTTACTGGGGAAACCTGTTTCTCACGCATTAAAGCACCTCCTGCTGGCAGAGAATGAATTTGCATTTTCAGTAAGTCTGATTTACCAGAAAAAAAAAAACATATTTTGCTTTTCCTGTGTCCACGGGTGCTGCGGATAATCCGCGGGATTAAAAAATGCGTTCTGATTATTTGTGGGTTGGCCACGGGTGGATAAAATAAATCATAAATGATGCAAATATTAACTACATTTTTTTTTTAAAAAAATTTTTTTCATGAGGCAGACGATTTCGTGTGTGTGACAGAAACGGTGACATTCCAGATAAAGTTCGAAAGGAGTAAAGCCTGTGTTAATGCTATTTATATCTGTAATATGGCCAAAGAAGATATTTTGTTTTATAAATAACGTTAAATGTTCATTTAAAAGTAGCCCACGATCAGCGTATTATGTTACCGTTATCCCTTTACGGCTCCGACATGGTTTTGTTCCGTCCTCCACGCTGTGACAACTCACAAAAGACTATTTTTAGCCAAGCAGCGCAGAGAGCCGCTTCAGAAACGTGCCGTGGCTGGCTCATAAACGCAAGCACTAGAGTGGCCGCGATCAGCTCCGGTAGCCGTGGAGCCGTAACGCACCGCAGACGTGTGCAGTGAGGCGCAGATCAGCTCTAGCGTCACTGAATCTGCTGTTAAAAATGAACCATCTATTTATCATATCATCATGCAAAACATACTCGACAAATAGCAAATTGTCATTGTTTCTCGAAACGTCATAGCATTTCCACACCAGCGATGACATGACTGGCGCCAAATCATTTATGTAATTTATGCAGGCTTTGTTTTGTAGTAGTTGAGCATAGACCTTAGTCAAGTCAGTCATTGAATTTGACATGGATGAAAAGGAAAAGACGTAAACTCATTACAATGTCTATAAAACATGTTTTACAAATTTTATGCTCTGCGTGGTTTCTGCGTAATAACATCGGTCGATTTTCGCATTGGTCTGCACGAAAACAGCAGATGGGCTGATTGAAAAATGCTAATTCATTTCAGGTGGGGCTTTTGGACCGGCAGAAATATAGCTTTTTCACCGGTACAGCTGTAATCAAAGCAGCACTGCGCTCACAAATGCTACTTTGTCAGGCTTCATAGGCATATTCATTTAAAATGGCATCGATGCTTTTCTGAAGACATTCGGTTCCCTTCAAAGATACAGTGATATAAAAACATTTGATGCGTGCAGTGCTCATGTTTAAGTCTTTTGGAAAATCTATTTATGGCGGTCAGTTTTGATGTTGTGGCATACTGTGATTCGTTTCCACAGTTATTAACATCATACATTTTTACCAGTTATATTTTCATCTAAAAATGTATGTACATGTATACCTTGTGTAAAATACTATATTTTGTATTTTATGCCCTTGACCTAAAATTTCAGAAAACTGGTTAGCGCTATTGTGTGAGGGTTTCTAACACAACGGCTAAAGGAGGGATGGCAAATTTGACGACATCTGACCACTTGAACCAATCTTTTGATATCTTTTTACATTCATAAGCACGATAGTGTGGATTTTATTCATGAGGTCGACCGATTGATCGGCTGGCCGATTAATCGGCTGATTTTTGGCATTTTTTTAATTAATCTGCATCGGCCGATTGTGCTGCAAATTATGCTGATTTATAGTAGGGCTGTGCGATTAATTGAAATCATCATTAAATCGCTTTATAACACGATTTTCCGCTCCCCCGACCTCCCGCAGTATGCTATCCAACCAATCAGAATGCAGCGCGCCTAAATGACGCACGAGAACAGAACAGACCGGGCGGGCATACAAACGTAACACCAGGTTCACACACTCCGTCTGTGGTGCGTATTTTTTCCACGCCCATGTTGACGGATCAGAGCGATCACACTGCGCGCGATTGCGGTCCGGCAGTGCGCTCTAGGAGTGGTGCGTCTGCAGCAGTTATGTTGCGATTGTTTCCGCACGGAATCTATTTCTGCTGTGCTGCACACGCTGAATTAAAGTGACAGCGCATTATTCGCGGTAAAAAATAACATGGATTGGCACGGAAATTGAGTAATTACACCTTAAATGCATATAATTAAAGTCTGTTTCACAGTGAACACATGGATTTTTGGCTAGATTTAAAACAAGAAAAGTGCACTTTTAGATAAACAAGGCAATAATAGATGTCACTCGTGTTGGTAGGTTAAGTTATAGTATTGATTGAACAGTAATGTCTATAAAAGATTGTATTACTGGACTGTGTAAAAAAAGAATCACAATGCAAAAAAGCATTTTAAGTAACAATGTTTAAATTTGAAATCAAAATAATGGATAAATATTGTGTTTGTGGTAAACAGCCGCGGATCAGGAGCGGACTGCAAACGTGTCCTGTGCGAAAGCAAAATGAGTCTGTGCTGCTTCTGCGCCGCATACACATAGGCTGTATACGCACTGCAGACGGAGTACGTGTGAACTTGGCGTAGGGCTGGACAATAGTTCAATATCAATATGTATCGCGATATAATTTTTTTCAATAACGGTGATATGATTTTTAAACACATTTCCAATATTTCGATATACGTTACCAGTGTTTCCCATACATTGATTTTTTTGTGGCGTTTGACTTCGTTGAATAAACATTAGCACTGCACGTTTCAAAATCATAACCAGGCGTGGGTGTTTTATATGAATGTATCTTTGAAGGGAACTGATTGTCTTCAGAAATGTTTCGATGGCATTTCATTTGATCTGATAAAGTAGCATTCATGAGCGGAGCTGCTTTGATTACAGCCATTACTGGGGAAACCGCTAGTTTTATCACTCTAAAAGCGCCTCCTGCTGGCAGAGAATGAGTTTTCATTTTAAATAAGCCCGTCTCCAGCAACGTTTCCAGTTTTTGTTGTTGTTCAATTTTTTTGTTTTCTGCAGCGACTTTTCTGAGCACTTTTCATACCCTTTTTTTTTTTTTCTGGCTGAAGCACATTTGTTTCAAATCTATAAGAATAATCAGCCTACACAAATTTTTTTGAACAGTAAGATTTTTAATGTTGTTTTTTTTTTTTAAGAATTCTCTTCTGAAGGCTGCATTTATTTGATCCAAAGTACAGCAAAAACAGTAAAATGTTGAAATATTTTTACTATTTAAAATTGCTTTCTATTTGAATAGATCTACATTTCTTTGTTATTTATTCCTGTGATCAAAGCTGAATTTTCAGCATCATTACTCCAGTCTTCAGTGTCACATGATCCTTCAGAAATCATTCTAATATGCTGATTTGCTGATTATCAATATTTAAAACCGTTGAGTAATTTTTTTTTCAGGATTCTTTGATGAATAGAAAGATCCCAAGATCAGCATTTATCTCAAATAAAAAGCTTTTGTAACATTATAAACTATTCCATTCAGTATAATTTGTTTGGAAAGAAATTATAGAAATTAATACTTTTATTTAGCAAGGACTCTTAAAATTTATCAAAAGTGACAGTAAAACATTTATAATGTTACAAAAGATTTCTATTTCAGATAAATAGTGTTCATATCGATATCGGAATTATATCGTATCGACCGAAATTAAGAAATATATCGTGATATCAATTTTGGCCAAATTGTCCAGCCTTATCTTGCCGCAACAAATCTAGTTCAACATCTGAGGCAACGCCAGAGCTCTATGACCAATGCATGGCAAAAAAAAATCCCTGTACACGGGATTTTTTTTTTTTTTTCTGCCATATGTCTATTCAAGAGACATTTTGTTACACCTTTGCTTAGTGATTATTTTGCCTTATGTCTGTTCTAGAGACATGTTACAGCTTTTTGATAAAGCTCTAATTGGTTTTCTTTTGGAAATATGTTTCAGATTCACACTGAATGCATTAATGACTGTAAACCATGTCTGTGTGTGTTAAAATCGAAAACACAAAATTGATCAAAGAAATCGCGATAGGTTTTTTTTGGCCATATCGCACAGCCCTAGTCAGGTGCATTCTGTGGCAGCTAAGCGTTTTGCGGAACGCCGGAGAATCTCTCCTGGCTGCGGTGAGAGACAGAGCAACTCACATCTGCAGCCGCTTCTTGTTCACACACAGCTTCAGCTAATGACGTAATTACATTTTACCCTACTAGAATTTATGCCGGAAAGTTATCATATTCATAAGTGCAACAAGTCATTTGCATGTGAAAGTAGAGAAACATGCAATTCAGACGAAACTTCTGGGCTGATTATAACGTGCATGTTAACTTTCCTCATGAAATGTGTGTGTAGGTCCGACAATAGCATCCACGATGTCATCGCTTGTGGCCAGTGCACTCTAAGGGGGTCATATGATGCGATTTCAATTTTTCTTTCTCTTTGAAGTGTTACAAGCTCTTGGTGCATAAAGAAGATCTTAAAGTTGCAAAGACTAAAGTCTCAAATCCAAAGGAATAGTTCTTCATAAAAGTTATGAGTCAACCACACCTACCTAAAACGGCTCGTTCTAACACAAACCCCCTACCTGTCCCTTCCCGATGTGGAAATTTGCCAAACGCCCGCCCAAAGCTTTCACGCAAAGAACTAAGGCATACTTTTATTCTCGCTGAATTATTTTTGGTTTTGCCGCCCGCCATGTCGTAAGGCGCTGGTTTTTTTCGTGTGTGAAAGCGAAACTACTTGCTTGGCCTTACCAAAAGAGGACTGATATCCGCTTCGTCATGCTGGCGCTGACCTTTGGTTCGCTGTGAAATACATCAACTCCCGCTGTCGATTCGAGGATCGGCTTTCACCGTAGGACGAAGGGAGTTCATCCGGGGTCAGTCACATGTGGTTGCCGCAAGCCCGCCGGACGCTCCTTTGTCGAATCCCCCCGCCCGCCTCTGCTCACTCAAGCAAATGAATCCGCATACTCGAGGCCGCCGCTCACTCTAGCCCTCCGGCCTCCGCTCACTCAAGGCCATGGTGTGTGATGCTTTTTTCGTGTGAAAGCGAAACTACTTTGTTTGGCCTTCAAATGAGGACACGACTAGAAATCAGTGGTTTTTAAGTTGTATTTACAACACTGTTCCCAGAACAGTTCAACCCAAATATTCAGATGTGTCCAGCGCATTTTATGAGGACTGTTTCCTGATCCTGGTAGAGTAGACTACAATGCCCGGCTGTTCTGACTCACAGATTGTAAATACGTTTTTTATATTTAAAGAATTTGCCAATGATGATTCAAATGCGAGTTTTGGGCAGTGTAGAGCGCTTGTTGTTTGTCATTTCTCCGATCACAATTCAGACATGGTTTTATGTTACGCACCGGCCGGACAGGGCAATCACAATATGGTAAGGGGCATAAAGCGCTTGCAGTATTCGGCCAATCACAACGCACTGGATGGTTGGCCAATCAGAGCACACCTCGCTTTCCAGACCGCGATGAGCTTTGTAAAATCAACGCGTTTCAGAAAGGCGGGGCATAGAGAGAAACAATAATGTACAGTATGTGGAAATAATGTTTTTTGAACCTTAAACCGCATAAACATTTTCATTACACCAAATACACAAAATTTAATGTTCTTTTTAGCAGCATCATATGCCCCTTTAATATCAGAACATGCCAAGGTGAAATATTCCGTTGATTTACTGAAACGCAGACTAGACCACAAGATTCTTGGGATTAAGAATCGATATTGTTTTCAAAAAATGAAATGGATTACTTGAGGACATGATTATATAAACCATGGTTTTCTTTTTACGCCCATCGCGGCCTCATCCAAGCCCAATTTTTGCCTTCAAGCATTAGTAATCAAACCCATACATGGCTTTATCAAATGTAGAAGTTCGGCAGTTGACACACATTTCTATTTTTAGAATTGTCTGGCATGTGTGTTCATGCATTCATTCAAGTAATACAGAAGTGCCCGGCACTCTTGCGGTCTGAGGTGCTACTAATGGCACTTTTCTACTGCATGGTACGATTCGGCTCGGCACGGCACGTCACGGCACAGTTTCCGTTTCCACTGCAGTTTAGGTCTTATTCGGGATAAGTTTAGGTCTGTATATTCACATTTGGTTATATTTGAACCCCTCTACATCCAACGACTCCTAAAAAAAAAAAAAAAAAAAACTTTTCATTCCGCGTCGCCCCATCAAGATCTCGCTGGATCCGCTCCTCTGCTATCAACGAAGAACGTCTGTATACTTCCTCAACAGACAATTTTTGGTTGTTAAAAAAAGGTGCGCTCGGTCAAAACAGTTGCGTTCGATCCTTCGCTGGCTGTGCTGATTTAAATCTAGCGTTTCTTTTGTGTTTGTGTCGCGAGTTCAGGTAGTGATGATTCTCTCCGGCCAATCCGTGATCAGCAGAGTTTACACGTCACGTTTTGGTAAGCTCTGGGAAACTTACGCATGCTTTTGCAGCCTAGGTGCTACAGAGGTTCCCCCCCCCTTATAATTTCTAACTTGTCTTGATTGCTGTGCTCTGCGAGATTAAATATTTTGCTGACGCTGCAAAGCGACTTCACAAATTCTTTTTGAAAACTCACATTTGCTTTTAAACTTTAAGAATGGCATCCAGGGAATGAATATGGTATAAAGTTTAAGTTTGAATCTCTGCCAGCAACCTGCAAATCAAAAATGGCATTCCTATTAAATTGGATGGCAAACCTAGCACAAGCTAATAGAACAGTGCAATACCCTGAAAGAGGCTCTGCGTAGTTACCAGAATTAGGGAAGGAGATCCCTGGAAGTGTCTTCCTGTGCATTGACAAATCCCTGAGTCTGAGACAAATCGTATTTGCAGGACTCGATGCATCTTGTTTTGTTGAATGGTGGAGGATCATTGGTTGATCTTATCTCTTACTTCTGAATACATTCACTTCATTTGTTCTTTGCATTGAGGATTTTCTAATGCATTTTGTCAGAAAGGATTTGGATCAAGGTGCTTAATTAATCTCTCTGATTCAGGTTTAGAGTTATTGATACGTTTGTCAATTCTCATGAGCAGCGTGCATTAGAGTATAGAAGATAGTGAATAGCAATCACTGAGTGTACCTTACAAAACAGTAACTAAACGTATTTATAAAAATTGAATTCGATCCTGTTCGCATTTCGCAATTTTTTTTCTGAGGAGGTGAGGTAAATTTGTGTTGCACAGAAACCTTTATATTTCAATCACATACAAAGTTAGCTTCTTACTACTACTACTTTTTTTTTTTTTTAAATAATGGAGCAAATTACATACCTTTTCAGCTAACTAAGGGCTCCCAACTCTGTCTGGATATGAATATCTTTGATGCAAGTTATTTTTTTCTCTCAATGCCTCTGTGTATTTATGTCGACAGTTAATGACAATTAAATGTCCCATTGTACCACCTGCTGCAAATTTCATTATGGATACATTGTATAACGGCCAAAAATGGGGTGCTCCTAAATAGGGATATCACGAGAACCAGTACTACGGTACCAAGTCAGTATAAACATTTTAAAATCGCAACTGACAGGGGCAGCCAGAGCATACGCCTGGAACGAAGTGTTTCAGTCGGTCCTCGAAGGGTAAAGAAGAAGAAAAAATGCCTTCAAGCACACAAAAGAACTACACGTGGAAGACGGCGACGCTATATTATGAATATGATTGTGTGAGATTTAAAATACAAAGACTCATTCCTTCCGATACCGGACTGGCGGCGAAAAATGACTACAACCTAGCGGCTTGCAATCTAGGTAGTCACGCACACCCATGAGTTACTAGACTGTTGCGCATCTTACAGCTTGTTCAGGTCGGGTTGTGTATCCTTCCACAGAGAATTGCTCACTTGTAAGAGTTGGTGACTGTGTTTTTTTCTAGGCTTGATTGTGTTTTTGGGGTGCAGACTAACATGTGTTAATGCTTAGTTTAAAAAAAAAAAAAACGCTTATTTTGCACATAATTACCTTTAGTCCACACCGCTGTCCCATCGCCCTATAAATGGCTGATATTTCCTGCTTTTTAGGGAAGCCCCTCCCTCAAATACTATGGGCCCTAGATTAAGATTCAAGAGAAGTGGGAGCTATTTGATGCTAAACCATGCACGCGGATGGCGTGTCTAAATTCCCCCGGCGCTCACCCTCTGGCTGTGCTCCTGGCTTGTTTTAAACACTGGCATTGTCCTATATTTCTTATCAGTTTGAGCCCTAGTGAGAACCCAAAATATATGACGGGAGTCCGCAGAACCTGTGCACGCATATACACCTTATTGTATTGTTTGTTGTTGTCTCTTACTTTTAGATACACTGTTATTTGCAAAGGCTACTGCTTCTGTTAGCTTTTAATATACGGTTTTATCTTGATTAAAGCTTTAATACAGTACGGCAACTGCACGCACGTTCATGTTTAACGATTCTCATAGCTATGTGAAAATAATTGTATAAATGGTAGGGCTGGTCCGAATACCATTTTTTTTTAGCTTCGAAGCTTCGGTAGTAATCAACAACGAATATTCGAAGCTTCGGAGGGAGGGGGCGGAACATATTCTTCTCTCTAACACCGTATCTACACCGGACGCCAGCGGCGCGGAGCAACAAAATACAATAGAACTTATTATAATCAGTGATGCTGTCTACACTGGATGCGGCTCAGCGCGACACGACAAATCCCCGACAGAAAACTGCTGCTGCTGCGTTCTATTTATGACGTATTTCAAATGATTTTCAATGGTCGCTTTTTTTTCGCGTCCAGTGTAGACAGACTTTATCTGTTCTGCGCAGCGTGGCAACGTTGCGTCCGGTGAGACCTGTGTAAAAAAGGCAGGAATCTCTGTGTGTCTGTCTGTTTGTTTGCATTTTTATTATGTCAAGAACCGTTCATCCAATCGACTTCACGCGTGGCGGGTGTGTTAGTGCAGTGTTGCATTTTGGTGCAATATGGACATGCGACATGTTCAGAATTAATAAACTTAATAAATTACAGAACAGAGTGATCCGGAAGCGGCGTGCCTCACGTGGGCAGGGTTTACATGCTCTGAGAACGGACACTGCAGTAGTGATACAAAACACACAGGTCTGTTAAGAGCAATACTTTTAATATAGACAAATTATTTTTAGGCTGGGCTACTGTACGTTTTTTTTTTTTATGACTGCCGTATTCGCTAGTATTTTCCAAGCAAATTAAGTGCATGTTTTTATCATGTGTAAAATTACTGATTAACATGGCGGAAAAAAGCAGCTTGTTTTTTTTTTTTACACCAACAATATACTATAGGTGTACTACTTGTGATTTTTCAAACTTGATGTGGTGTTGTGGTAGGCCAGTTTCAAATCGTATATTTGGCACACTGCCTTTGTCTTGTCCTCACTCAATTTAAAGTGCTCCTACACAGCTGAGGTCTTCTGCATTTTTGTCTTCTCTTCCAGATGAACTGAATCATGACGTTAATGACGTTCACTCATGGGCAATTCATATTCAAGCGCAAATGAGAACCGTTTTGCGGGGGATGCCAGGTGTTCGGAAAAAAGAAAAGAATATTTGAATCTCAAAATTGAAAATCGAATGCCAACCCATCGAACGAATATTCGAATAATCGAATATTCTGGTCCAGCCCTAATAAATAAATGACAGTTTATGTTTGGACTGAGCTGTTAATCTAGAGAGAGATGCAGATCAGGCGATGCGAGGCA
Organism: Sinocyclocheilus anophthalmus; assembly: GCA_018155175.1. NCBI lineage: Eukaryota > Metazoa > Chordata > Actinopteri > Cypriniformes > Cyprinidae > Sinocyclocheilus > Sinocyclocheilus anophthalmus. The sequence goes on along the minus strand of JADLZN010002381.1, from coordinate 147,240 downwards.
TTTTACAGTGGGTACGGAAAGTATTCATACCCCCTTAAATTTTTCACTCTTTGTTATATTGCAGCCATTTGCTAAAATCATTTAAGTTCATTTTTTTTCCTCATTAATGTACACACAGCACCCCAATATTGACAGAAAAACACAGAATTTTTGACATTTTTGCAAATTTATTAAAAACGAAAAACTGAAATATCAGCCTGGCCTAATTTCAGACCCTTGCTCATTATTTATAAAGCCACCCGTTTTGATCTATACAGCCATGAGATCTTTTTGGGAAAGATGCAACAAGTTTTTCACTCCTGGATTTGGGGATCTTCTGCCATTGCTCCTTGCAGATCCTCTCCATTTCTGTCAGGTTGGATGGTAAACGTTGGTGGACCGCCATTTTTAGGTCTCTCCAGAGATGATCAATTGGGTTTAAATCAGGGCTCTGGCTGGGCCATTCAAAAACAGCCACAGAGTTGTTGTGAAGCCACACCTTCGTTATTTTAGCTGTGTGCTTAAATAGGGTCATTGTCTTGTTGGAAGGTAAACATTCGGCACAGTCTGCGGTCCTGAGCACATCTGGAGAAGTATTTGAGCGAGTCCAGATATCCCTTACTTGCCGCATAAAAAAAAAAAAAAAATCAAAGATAACTTTCCTCATTGCACGCAGATCCTCTATCCCTAGCGCTGAAGAGGGGGCCCCCCCACGCAATGATTCGCCTACCACAAAAAAAAAAAAATGCGTTCACTTTGGGAGCTAGGAGGGTGGAGTATTGGACAGGTGATGAGCAGGTGCCTGGTTTTCTCCACACATACGTACGCTTAGAATTACGGGCCAAAAGTTTCTAGTTTGGTCTCACCAACCAAGAATCTTATTTCTCACCAGGCCTGTCTCACCAAACTCCATGGCGGGTTTCATTGTCTTGCACTGAGGAGGCTCCGTCGGGCCACTCGGCCCATAAAGCACCATGCTACTGGTGGAGGGGCTGCAGTGATGGTTTCGCTGTTGGTCGGTGGGGGCTAACATCTTTCGTACACGGGCATGGCGTACCCACGCAGGTCGTGCTGGAGGCATGCAGCCACAGTCGATCTTGGGTTCTTCTTTACCTCGTCTCACGGCAGGCTCTTCGTCCCCCGATAGCTCCGATCTTGGCCGGACGGCCAGCTCTAGGAAGGGTTTCGGTCATCCCAAACGTCTTCCATTTAACGATTATGGAGGCCACTGTGCTCTTAGGAAACTTAAGTGCAGCAGAATTTTTTTTGTAACCTTGGCCAGATCTGAGCCTTGCCACAATTCTGTCTCTGAGACTTTAGGCAGTTCCTTTGACCTCATGATTCTCATTTGCCCTGACATGCACTGTGAGCTGTAAGGTCTTATACAGACAACAAAAAAACAGGGTTTGATTTGGCTTCCACCACACACAAGTCCAATCAGTATAAGCAAACACAGCTGGAGTGCGAGGAGATAATTGTGTAGGGTAACGAACCATACTCATAGGATGTAGGAACCCTAAAAAGAATGAGCACACCTTAAACGTTAAATATATGAGTGTCAGCAAAGGGTCTGAATACTTAGGACCATTTTATATTTCAGTTTTTCTTTTTTAATAGATTTACAAAAATGTCAAGAATTATGTGTTTTTCTGTCAATATGGGTGCTGTGTGTACATTAATGAGGAAAAAAACTTAACTGGAGTGGAATGATTTTAGGCAATGGCTGCAATATAATAAAGAGTGAAAAATTTAAGGGTGTCTGAATTCTTTCCGTACCCACTGTATATATATGATAGATTCATTTATATTATATATATAGTCTCTAATAGACTTGTGCCGGTATTCGGTAATGCGAGATATCACGGTAATGAATATGCACGATATTGTTATCGTGGACCCTTCTAAATACCGTGAATAATTATATATTTAATGCATTTTAAGAATACTTTTCCCATCAACTGGTCAAAATGCACAACACCGCTGCATGCTGCGTGAAAGACGCGTGCGCACTCTAATGTAAACAAGCGCGGACGAGAAGCACACGGCGAACATGTGAGAGACGCTCTGGATGAAAGCACTTTCAACTCCTTACAGCAGATGGCACTAACTGCAGTAAATAATAATAATAATAATAAATTCATTTAAATGCAGCCGTTACCCCGAAAACCCTGTAAACAAAGCAGCTGCACTACTTTCTGTTTCTGAATCGTGTTTAAATGATTTAAACAGCCATTCAGATTTGTGTATTTGCTATGATGTTCATCACAGCGCCAAATACTTAAATATTTAGACTTAATAGGGCATTTATTTTCAAACTTTTTTTTACATTTTAATCTGGACTACAACATGCCCTATATATTGTTTGAAAGTGTTTTGATTCTTTAATGTTCGGTCAATCAGAGAAAGTACGTCACACTTTACATTAGGGCTTCATTAGTTAACATAAACTGCCAATGAAAAATTCTTCTGAACATTCATTAATCTTAGGTATTCCAATATTTAATAACAGGTTGTTAAAATAGAAAGTTGCAACTGTGTTATTTAATGAGCTAACATGAACTAAGACTTGTATTTTTAACAAAGATTAATAACTTCTGTAGCAAATGTAGCTATTGCTCGTTGTGAATGTTAATGCATTAACTAAGGTTAACTAATGAGGTCTTATTGTAAAGTGATACCTATTGGTCTTTATAGTTTTTTTGCACTTTAATCTGTGTAAAATTTTAACTTTATACATTTTTCTGTATTGCTTTTATTGCATTTAAATGTTCACTTATTTTTGTTATAAGAAAAAAGTTATTAAACCTGTTATACTGTATTATGACAGCACTTTTTTAAAACTAAATTTCAATATCGTGATAATACCGCATACCGTGATAAAAGCATTAGCAATTAATTGCAACATGAAAATTTGATACCGGCATATCCCTATATATGACTAGATTTTTACGTGCACCTCTAGTTTCCTCTTCCTCTTCTCTAAAGCAGCGCAACATAGCCTCGCCCCCTTCGTTGCATGTTCCCAGGGACGGGGTTTGTGATGTCACAAACCCGGGAAGTAACTCGTTGTAGTCCCTACCAGACGTTTTTTGTAGGCATTAAACTGCCATAATTTTAAAAGATGATATCTCCGTTTGCATTGAACTTTCGGCTTTGTAACTTTGCAGATATTGTTTGTTCAAACTGGGGTTGTAACAGTATGAGATTTTCACGGTATGATAATAGTCTCAGAAAATATCACGGTTTCATGGTATAATATTAAACATAATTCTTATCATTAACAATGACTCTTAATTTAAAGAATAAAAAGTTAGGTGGTAAACAAATCCGTCAAACGTGGTTCAACAACTGAAACCATTTTTATGAAATTATTGAAGTCTCCCCCCTTCGAAAAAATTAATAAAAAACAAGCGAAAATAGAATACATATTGAAAAACTGAAGGCCTAAGCCAATTGTAGCATATCGTATACATAACCCAACTGTAAAACAGTAATAGTAATTAATGTTTGAAAAAAATGTTAGCAAAGATTAAAATTTACCAACAATCACTTTTGATTTTTGCAAGTGCAGGCACAACAGAGGTATCTAAGTTAAAACATGTCAAACATTTCCTTAAAAAATGCGTGTGGTTGTTATGTGAAGCGCATTGCCACGAATGGTTGTGTGTTGTTGGATGTTTACTGTTGAAGTTTATCTTTTTATGTTTTCCCCCCCTGGTATTGACTTGGTATCGAGTATGTTTATTTTTAGTGTCTCGGACCGACTACTAGATTTTTGGTATCAGGGTGACACCTCCCTACTCCTAAAAACTTGAATTGTTTGATACAGGGTTCGATACTTGGTGGCTAAGGGATACAATCATTTATATTACAGGACTCCAGACTAGCTAATTTTACTAGGAGACTGTAGCCCTACCTGAACATTTTGGATCACAGCAGAAAATTTAGGGGGCACACTAAATCATAGCCCAGCAATTCAGTCATTCGAACAATAATTGTACCCCATTGGATCACTTGAGTATATACTGCGACAGTGCGTTGCTATACATTTGGAACTTAACACATAGAGAAGTTGTACAATAAAATACAATTATGATTTTAATATTCAGAGCAGATATTGGACCGGGTATTGATAAATATTATTGTTTTGCATTAAGTGCAGTTACTAATAATATTACACATTAATTTCTTGTTTATTTCACATTTATACACATTTAACAGTAAAGCACTTGAGTAAAGCTTGAGTTGGGAAGCATACAAAATTTACTTTTATTAACAACAGTAATGTGCAAAATAACATTTTCATGTTTATACACATTTGACAGTAAAGCACTAACGTTGCGTTTGGGAAGCTTAACAAAATATCTTTTATTAACAACTGTAACGTGCTAAATCAAATGTTTATGTAGAAAAGATATATAGTGTACTCTTATTAATTGTACCATTATTCTTCTATAGTCTTATATGAAACTGACCAACAATGATTGTGTATTGGTAGGGAGTTCGCACATTGAGAAAAAGTTGGTTTTTCGAAAGCACTTTGGATGGTTTTTTTCGCTTCGGGGGTTACACAAAAAAAAGTTAAACTCTTGACAAAAACTGATTTTTGATGATTTGATACACTTACAATGTGATTAAATAGTTATTCATAATTTCAAATATAAGGAACAAGGTATAAATGAATGCTAATACTCCAAATAAGTGATCCCTGCGGGCCTCTACGGTTATGTGATGGTGATGTTTGATGTAAATGTTTTAAATTTTAGGCATAAGTGTTTTACATGAATTCACTGCAGTATATGTGTGTGGTCATCCCTGAAAATAGTCATTCACAATTGATCATTTAGGAGCTTTAAAGTGGGCTTGGAAACAGTTGTTGACTCAATCTTGGTAGTCATGTAAAGGCTTGAATTTCTATCTCAAAGGCTTATACCCCCTGACGTAACATGTTTAAAATATTCGACTATTTCTGTCACAACACCATGTTTATATGCGCGTTACTACTGTAAAAAGTCACGGTCAAGCTGATTAATGTCGTGCGCTCATCTCAAATGAATCATGATTTTGTTATTCTTTTGTTTTGTTTTGCCGTTTTAGTTTCTCATATGCAACATAAAGCCACCATGGCAGACAACGAGTTGAACAACGCGTGGTCGCGCCAGTGCGACCGCGCACAAAATTTACTGGGGCAAACGCGTAGAAAATGCAAAATGCGACCATTTGGTTGCAGTAGTGATAAAACAAAATTAGGTTGAGGGTTCAACATTTTTGCTAAAGGCTTTAAAAACCAGCAGTTCAGTCCAATCAGCTCAGTGGTTCTGTAATTTGTTGAAATCCCTTAATGGCAAACCCAGCTGTTCCTCATTTTCGTCTGATACACCCAGTAATGCGGTATCTGCATGTGTTTTTAACATCTAAGATTTTATCAGTAACATTATGAGGGAGATTATTTTCCTGCACACACACACACACACACACACACACACACACACAGACTGACAGAAATGCTGTATTATCTGTCTGCTGCTTGTTTAAAGTAAAAGTTTTTTATTTCCTTTTGCCACTGTCAAGATATTCCTTCCAGTAGATCGCTTATGTTGGCTAGACCATTATCTGTCGGATAGCCATGTTGTCTAGACCACTATCTTTTGGACTTGCAGATAATATGCATTTAACAGTTGTGAAGAAGGACCCCTGTCACTTAGCCTAATTACTTTTGGCCATTAGACCAATGCTTGGACAAAGAAGGCCAGGCTGTATAATAGGGTATTTGTGCTCAGTGTAGGGAATGGGAAACCTTGTGTTCCTTACCAAGGCTGGTATACTCACAGGCTTACGGTGCCTGTGATTCACTGAGAGTATAATGTCGAAGCCTAGAAAGTAGCATCAGTCACGTTGCCGTCCATCAATGCAGGACTTATATTTTTGCCTAGGGTCTGAAAGGTAGTTAGAGGAGCAATGGTGTCGCGCGCAATAGTCTGGTAGAAAGAGGGGCGCTAAATGACGATTTGGAACGAAGAGAGGGGAATCTTTCAAGGTTCAGCATTTTTTTAATTGTTGTGAAATTGTATTTGTGGTTAGGCCGTATAGTGAAGGTGTGGTCACATTAGAGACATTTTTGACTAAATTTTTTAGGCAGAAAGTCAATACTGTAGCGATGTACACTGTAAAAATTATTTTTGAGAAGTCATAAAACAGGTTATTGGAGTTTCACAAGAAAATACTATTTCCGTTTTCTACTTATTTTTATTTTATTTAATTCAGTGCGTTACTTGCTGTTTCGTTGTAATTGTGTATAAAATTTACTAGCAATTTTCTGAGTGAAAGTTGTTATGTAGGAAGCACAGCTCACACAGAAGTGAAATCCGCATGACCGATTTGAACCAATTGCTAAATCTGCATGGGTAACGCTTTTGCCCTTGCAAATTCTCAATCACATGGATTCTTATTGACATTACAGGGTTTCACATAAGACAAATCACCTAACAACAGTAAGTGTGGCCACACTTTAAGAATGTACACTTTGCTGGCAATTTACCAACAGCCTAACAGTTTTTGTTTTGAAATTATTGTCAAAAGTTGGTGAATGTTTTTCAGAAGTGGTGCTTTAGTGATGAGAAAGAATTTGTTGAAATCTTTTAACTGTTCACCTTGAAAGCTTCAACCACATAAAAATTCTACAAAAGTTAGATTAATGACCAGGAGTGTCCAATTCTGCTCTTGGAAGGACACCATCCAATAAAGTTTAGTTCCAACCCTAATTTAATACACTTGATGCAGCAAATTGAGGTCTTCAGAATTACTGGAAACTTCCAGACTAGTTAGTTGGAGCAAGTTGGAGCTAAACTCTTCAGTTGGTGGTCTACTAGTAGGGCTGGGCAATATCACAATAACATTTTTCATATCAGTCAAAATCAATTATTATCACAAATGTCAAATCCCTTTTTTTATTTTTGTTTAAAGGCAGATTTTTTGCTCCCAAGTGAAAGTTGTAGAAACCAGACCATTAATTGTAGTTTTAAACTACACTTTATGGTCAGAACATGACAAACACTCCACGGTTTTAAATGAATTCCTTACACTTTTCCAGCCATTTTTCCTTAATAATATAAACATCTTAATAAACAAATGTTTCTTTCTGCATGTTCTAATGAGTAATATTTTTTCAAGTCATGAAACAGGTTTGTGTTGCCTGACTTTGATGACGTCTGTCTTCAGCGCATTTTGCAGTGCTGGCTACTGCATTAATAATAATTTTTTTTTTAATCTTACAGTAGCTTCAGTTGACAGTAGAAGTTGCTTGAGTTAGGATACAGATGTAAATTTATGTTCATTATAAAAAACAGTAACATCTGTGTAATTGTAACAACCAAATTTTTTCATGGTGAAATTTAATAATTCTATGCGTAGTAGTAGGGATGGGTATCGTTAAGGTTTTAACGGTATTACTACTCTTATCGATACTGCTTATCGATTCGGTACTTTAACGGCTTCTTATCGGTACTTTTTTTATATATATATATATAATATATATATATATATATAATATATATAATATATATGACAAATTAAGAGCTGAAATTAACATTGCTTTATATTCGAAATGTAACTAAACATTTAATGAGAATGATTATAAAACATATCAATTTGTTAAAGCACCAGTGTGCAGGCATTTTAGTGTGAACATGAACAAGAAACAAAGTAAAACAAATGACAAAATACAATAAAACAATATACAATATGAAATTAAATAAACATGTGCTGTCATTTTCCCAATGAAGTCTACTAAACATTACTGCTTAAGGTAAGTAATAGCTACAAAATAAATCTAAAAGTCAATCAATGTAAATGACACTGCATAGTTTTTTTTCAACATTTGTATTTTGATGGCCCAAACGCCAGTCTGTCACTTTAAGACAATATATTGACACGCATCGGATTTTCACATCGGATTAGTCACACGGACTACTTTGTCGATCATCTTGGTACTTTTCTGGACCTTGAACATGGTAGTTACCTTGCTGTCTATGGGAGGGTCAGGGAGCCCTCATATTTCATTAAAAATGTCTTAAATTGTGTTCCGAAGATGAATGAAGGTCTTACGGGTTTCGAACAACACAAGGGTGAGTAATTAATGACAGAATGTTCATTTTTGGGTGAACTAACACTTTAAGCACCAAAACATCATATTAGAATGATTTCTGAAGGATCATGTGACACTGAAGACTGGAGCATTTGTAATCAAATAAATACAGCCTTGGAGAGCATAAGAGATTTCTCAAATACATACCAATAGTATAGCTTCATTTGTTTGATTGGTTATCACACTTTACTTGCACATGTGCGGCACATTTTTTTTATATATAAAACATTTGGGCACTGTGATTTTCACTCGTAAAAACAAGCCAAACCCAAGAGGTGTCATGCAGTTTTTCATTGTAGCACACACGCTCTGATATATAATTTCACGCGTTGTGCCCAATTAGTTGCAATAATTATGTCCACAGCTCTCTTTTGTGGCATTTTGTTCACTCCTGTCCAACCTCTCGACCATTGTGCCTTCTCTTCTCTTTTTCCCTCTGACAAGCAGTTTTTTGCGTGTGCAACCTTATCGAGTTTTGCCTCCGTTGACCTTCATCAGTCCCACATGCCTTTTCTGCCAGTCTCAGATGACCCAATTAAACTCTTTCTCTCATTCTGCACCGTCGTTCACACCGGACTCACTCCGGACCGCTTAAAGGGTGAGAGTCAAGGTTCAGGAAAGGGCATCTCCATGGTGAAACGCTGCTGTGTGAGAAAAATATGCTGTAATGATAGTCTAGCCAGAAAGTAAAAGGAGACACTGCCATATGAATCGGTCAGGTCGTTGTAAATGGGCAGCAGGAATAGACTTTGATAGAGGAATCCTTTTAGATGTGTTTCTCATCAATCCAGATCCCCCAGGATGAGGATGAGAGAGATCCCTTTGTCTAATGTTGTCAAGACACTTGTGTTCCTCTTAGAGAAAATGTTTAAAATTTAAGTTTCACAATGTTTAATTTGAGAAGCCACCCAGTAGGTAAAGACTTTTTATATTCCTATTGGAGCTCTGTACATGTTTAGTAGTATTATTATTGTGTTTTTTTGCAACTGATTCGAATGATTAAGTTTTTCCAGAGGCATTTTTCTATTTTCAATTCACTGCTGAGACTGAATCGGAATGCAAGCAGTACATTTGACCGCAGAATTGCCAAAAAGTGTGCAAACAAAGAAATACATTTGGGCTACAGACCTGTCAATTCACACATTTTTGACAGTTTAAAAATCAAAAGTAATTGCTTCTGTCATTCCTGTGAAGCCAGTAAGTTGTTGGAGAATCTCTTCTGCAAAAATACTTTTTGGTTTTGGACTTGCAGGTCAGCACTTCCTTTCTCATTCAAGCAGCAGCAAAACTTTAGGTGCACCAGAGTAAAAATAGCATAAAAAAGATGCATTTATATTGACCTGATGATAATATTACAGTGTAGATCACATTTTAGCCATTGCTTTGGCATTCAGAAAGACTATGTTTCTTTTGTAGCAGCCTGTTACCGTGATAAATAAAACTGGCTGATGGAAACTGGTTCAGACTGACTTCCGGATGGCTGACCAGTCAAATTGGAATCAATGAGACTTGGACAGACATTCTGTGAAAGATCCATGAGTGGTTAAGTCTGATACTGTACTTCAACGGTGAAACTGATCGCCCCTGAGCTTGTTTAAAGACTGATAGACCCTGTTTCCACCTGTTTTATAGATGTATTTTTTTAGTGATTCGGTCAGCCAGGATGCATCGCCTCCCCTCTTAATGTTGGCTCTACACTTTTGCGGGAGCACGAGTGCAGTGTGTAAATACTGTTGAATGAACAAACCCATGTTGTGAATGAAAAGATTCTACCATGATCTGTTGAACAACAGTGTAAGGACTGAATCACTTGTTTTGGTGTGCTTTCTCACAACACGTCCCAGAATGATTGTGGTTTAGGGGAGTGCGTGGTGAATAGGGCTGGGTATCGTTCAAAATTTTCCGATACCGATACTTTGACTTCGATACCGGTTCCTGAACGATACTTTTTTCGATACCAATTTTAGGAAATCAATTTTAACAAGATTAGATTATCTAAAAAAAAAACTTTGGTTTTATTTTTCAGCTTGTTGATGTTTATACAAACTCAAAGACTCATCTCCTGAGCCACTGCACAAAGGAAAAAAATGTAACCAACACAATAAATCAGTGCAAAATTGTTTTAATGAAGCTCAAATAGTCTTCAGTTTACACATCTGTTAGGCTACATTTACACTAGTTAGTGTTCGTTTTAAAATGCATAGCTCAGACAGAATCATGATTTCTATTTATTTTACACTGATTTACTGATGAGCATTAGCAGCTTCCAGCGCTGTCTGCTTGTGTTCTTTCTTCCATGATCACTGCTCTGACTCAGAGGTAATAACATATGTAATTTCAGCAACATTACATGGCCAAAACCTGTGTCATAGATGGCAGGTCCGGATTTTACCTAATTTTTGTGGACGTAGAGACAAAAACACCATTTTTGGGCCCCCTCCCTATTAATATAATAGACCTAATACTACCACCCAAGCAAGCAAAAATATTTCTTAATCAGTTGAAACTGTTACAGTGTTTTCTATCGCAACAAGCGCTTGCATTCAATCAATAAAAATCGAATGTAGTTCTTAATTTTTTGAGAACTGAGAAAGACCATTCCAATAGGCGCTGCGACGTGGCCACATAACCACTTCGGAAGTGCATTATTTCTCTAATAATTTTAACGGCCTGGAGTCACAACCACACATCAAGACATTGTTCAGATAATTTGTTTCAAGACATTTGACATGTTTCCGTCCTGAAATCTCGTGTGGGTTGAACTAATTTTTTTACGCACCTCATCCCAAACCTTTCGTTGCAAATTCCAAAACGTAATTTTAGAGCTGATAACAGAGGCTTGAGCCATTGATATGCAGGCTTACGCAGTTATTAATGCAATCTAACGAAGTTATTAGCGAGAGAGAGCGAAAGAGAGAGAGGGAGCTTAGGATGTGACGAGAGAGAGAGGGAGCGAGAGATTAAGTGCGTGTGAATACCTGCGTCTGTGTGTCTCTCAGCAGTATTCAGCAGCAGCATCTCTAATAGCGAATCTTTAAGTTTAACTCCTTCATGAACCTCACTACTGAGAAATGTCATGTAGCTTTTCAGCTGCGAAACTATTTTACTGATAAATTCGCGGTGCAGCGCTGACAAGAAGTTTCTGTTCGCGTGTCTGCACTGTGTGTGCGTCTGTGAGAGAGACTGGGAGAAAGAAAGCGTGATTTCCATAGCCTACATAAAAAAAGGTGGAAGACATGGAAATAGTTTGTCATTTTTTACCCTATTGTTTGTTATATTTATTTGCTCAATTTCTTGAGCAATGCGTAAATCCGGCCCTGTTACACGGCAATCGGAAGTTATTACAAAAGCTTGATGGTGGTTTAAAGTGAGTTTTGAGGAAAAGCGGAATATAAATCTTATTTATCGTCTTATGTAGAATGATGCCAGTTTGCAATTGAAAGGTCAATAACACGCGCTTATCGTCGTGAAACTTTAGTATGCAATCGGACATCTGCATATGACCGAACTCCACGCAGCACGCGACACATTATACTGGTGGATTACAGTACCCACGAGAGCCTAAAAGCGAGGCAGACGCTCCGTGCGCTTATCGAATCGCTCTCGCGGTAAATGATCGATTCTGCACCGAGCATCTAGTGAAACACACCGGCGAAGTGCTGACAGGCTATTGGCTCACTGACGCCTGATGAGGATGAACACCCCTAGGTATCGAAAGTTGGTTACCGAACGGACAAGACGTTTTTCGATACTCGATGGTATCGAGGCAATTCGGTCGGCGCCTAAAAAGTATCGAACTCGATACCCAGCCCTAGTGGCGAATAGGGGAGCTGAGTTTCGTGTTTCTGAACTCATTGGGGGATGGATAGCATTTTCACTATAAATGTGATTTGGTCCTTGCATTTTGACTACCTTGCATTATGCATTTCAGTGATTGATCCAAAAGTTTTAGACCCCATTTCAACCTCTATTTAAAAATGTAGTGCACCACAAAATGAAATCTGTCATGAATTACTCGCCCGTCAATGTCATTCAAACCCATAAAACCTCGTTCTTCTTCAGAACAAAAATTAAGATAATCTGAACAGCTTTCTGACCCTGCACAGGTAGCAACGCAACTACCACGTTCAAGGCACAGAAAGGTAGGAAGGACATCATTAAAATAGTCCATGTGACATCAGTGGTTCAATCTTAATTTTATGAAGCTACGAGAATAAGTTTTGTGTGCAAAGAAAACAAAAATAACAACTTTATTCAACAAATTCTTCAGTCTTTTCGATGCATGTTCACAACAGTACCACGATGCATATGTGTGCATTCTTCTGCTTGTAAACAAGGCGCAGTGCATCCAGGTTCTACGGCAGAACGCCGGCTCCTGAGTCAGCAGCACTGCTGACAGAGTCGTGGTATCCTCTTGATGTGTGAAGAAGACTGACCCGAAAGAGAAGAAATTGTTGAATAAAGGTGTTATTGTTTTTTTTGCACACAAAAGTATTCTCGTAGCTTCATAAAATTACGGTTTAATGTGGTAGTTGCGTTGCTGTCTATTCAGGGACAGAAAGCTCTCTGATTTAATCAAAAATATCTTAATTTGTGTTCCAAAGATGAACGAAGATCTTACGGGTTTGGAACGACATGAGGGTGGATAATTAATGACAGAATTTTAATTTTGGTGTGAACGATCCTTAACACAATCACAAACCACCACTAGTTTCCATTTGGATTGAACTATCCTTAACACCACAATCCCAAAAACAAGTCCTATATCAGGTGGAAACAAGGGTATTGGAAATAATTTCCTGTTGTGCTATGCACATTTACACAACAATTGTTAATTGTGTGTCAAGTCAGTCAAGTCACTTATTTATATAGCGCTTTATACAATACAGAATGTGAACAAGCAAGTCATGGACTGAACAGCATTAATTAGGAAAATAGTGTAAATAATGAAAAATGACAATAGTAAACACTAATTTATCAGTTAAAGACAGTTCATCATTGAATTCAGTGATGTCAACATCCAGCTCAGTTTAAATAGTATCTTTGCAATCATGTCAACGATATCGCTGGAAATGAAGTGTCCCCAACTAAGCAAGCCAGAGGCGACAGCGGCAAGGAACCAAAACTCCAATCGGTTGACAGAATGGGAGAAAAAACCTTGGGAGAAAACCCGGCCAGTCGGGGGGCCAGTCTCCTCTGACCCGAACGACACAGCAGAACGGAAAAAATCATATAAGACGTAATTAAAACAGACGATGAATAATTTAACAGCAATTATTATATGATGCAATCAAACATATAGCAAAATGTGGTAGTTCTGTATGTGGTTCCAGGGTTGGCATCATCTGAGGTCCTCTGAGGGGTTGCATCATCTCTTCTCAGGTGTTCTGGATCCAGACTGAAGCTTGTGTAAATCCTACCCGTGGCAAAAGACAGAGAAACAAATACAAACATAATTAGCGTAGCTGCTGTTCCAACCAAAGCAAAATTAATTTGTTTAACCCAAACTAAAGAACAATAATGTGCATTTGATCAGATATAACTGCAGTAAAAGATTATGACTGCATTAAAAGATTATGAGATGCATTATTTGAAAGCTTGGCCAAAGAGATGTGTCTTTAAAACAGAGAGAGTGTGTCTGAACCCCAAAACGTTATCAGGAAGGCTATTCCAGAAATTGGGAGCCAAATGCGAAAAAGCTCTACCACCTTTAGTGGACTTTGCTATCCTAGGTAATACCAAAAGTCCAGAATTTTGCGACCTTAGGGAGCGTGATGGATTGAGCGTGGTAGAAGGACTAGTAGAGTAACGCAGGAGGCTAACCCATTAAGGGCGCATATAGGCAAGACTTATTTTTGTAACTGATCCGGAACTTAAGGGTAGCGTAGACAGAGACTGTAAAATTGGGGTAGAATATGATCATATTCTTGAACCTAGGTAAGACTCTAAGCCGCTGCATTTTGGACTATCTGTAGCTTGTTTATTGATGATGCAGGACAACCAGCTAGCAGTGCTTTACAATAGTCCAGTCTAGAGGTCATGTATGCATGAACTAGCTTTTCTGCATCATAAATGGGTAACATGTTTCGTAGCTTGGCAATTTTTGTTTAGATGGAAGAATGCTGTTTTTGTAACGTGGGAAATATGATTTTCAAAAAGACAAGTTGCTATCTAATATAAAACCCAGATTTTTGACTGTAGAGGAAGAAACAGTGGCCATCCGTCTAGTTGCAAATTGTAATCCACAAGATTCTGTGTACTGTTCTTTGGTCCAATAAGTAATATCTCGTCTTATCCGAATTTAATAGTAGTGAAATATTATTGGTAAGTCATTCTTTACATTTTTAACACACTCCGTTAGATTAGATAATTTAGAAGTTTCATCTGGACATGTTGAGATATATAGTTGAGTATCATAGGCATAACAGTGGAAACTAATCCCGTATTTCCTAATAATATTACAAAGTGGCAACATGTATATCGAAAATAACAGAGGACCTAGGACAGATCCTTGTGACACTCAATATTTTACTGGTGATAATTGAGATGAATCCCCATTTAAATAAACAAATTGGTAGCAATCGGACAGGTAGGATCTAAACCATCTTAAGCCTGCCCTTGGATACCTGTATAGTTTTGTAAACGATCTATGAGTATGTCATGATCTATAATATCAAACACAGCACTAAAATCAAGTAAAACTAGCAATGAGACACAACCTTGGTCTGACGCAAGAAGCAAGTCATTTGTAATTTAACAAGTGCAGTTTCTGTGCTATGGTGGGGCCTGAAACAAATTCTTCATAGAGATAATTTTTTTACAGGAAAGAGCACAAATGAGCAGACACAACTTTTCCTAAAATCTTAGACATAAAAGGAAGATTTGAAATAGGTCTGTAATTTGACAGTTCACTAGGATCTAGTTATGGTTTCTTAATAAAAGGCTTAATAACAGCCAGCTTGAATGTTTTTGGGAAGGTGAATAAACGACAACGACGAGTTAATAAAAGAAGCGTGTTCTTCTGTAAAGGTAAACAACTATTTCAAAATTTAGTGGGCTACAGGAAATCTAACAGAGGAGGTTGTTGTTAGATTGCAGGGATTACGTTATTTAGCTCTTACCTGTCCTATAGCTGTTTTAAAGCACACTGCAGTTTATCTTTTGCGTGAGTATGAATGAAGCTGTAGGAGTATACGCTGTAGAATCACATTTGTTATTTTATTTGTTTTCTATTTTATCAGTGAAGAAATTCATAGAGTCATCACTACTAAACTGTGAGGGAATATTTGGTTCGGTTGACGTCTGATTATTTGTTAATCTAGTTACTGTGCTAAATAAAAACCTTGGATTTTTTTTGGTTATTTTCTATGAGTTTGTGTTTATGCTCGGCCCTGGCAGCTTTTAGAGCCTGTCTATAGCTGGACATACTGTTTTTCCACGCAATTCTAAAAAACTTCCAAGTTAGTTTTTCTCCAATTTCGCTCAAGACTACAAGTTTTTTTCTTGAAAGAATGGGTATTACTGTTGTACCAATTTTTCTCTAACCTTTTTCAATTTGAAGGGGGCAACAGCATCTAATGTATTAGAGAAGATAGTGCCAATGTTGCTAGTTATTTCGTCTAGTTCACGTGTACTTATGGGTACACAGAGCAGTTGAGATAAATCAGGCATGTTATTTGTGAATCTGTCTTTGGTGGCTGGAACAATAGTTCTGCACACGGACGATAACGTGGAGCCATATAGTTAATATCAGAAATATGCAGCATACACGATACAAGGAAATGGTCAGTAACAACATCACTTTGAGGTACGACATCTATATCAGTAAGATCAATTCAGTGTTGTTTTTCTGAAGCCTATGTTCCTGAAATTTGGTCTCACAAATACTTGAGCACAGTATGCTGATAAATAGCATGGAATTAGCGCTAGACGATGCATCTTTTCTAGCATGCAGACACGTTTTTGCTTGTCACAGACATGTAAGAGTGTTGAGTGTTGTATTCTGTGCTTTAACATCATCTGCTTAATAATGTTAATGTTGTTGTTTTTTTGAAAACGTTGATGTACCCTGATATCTGAACTCTTACCTTAACTCTTACCTTAAACCTTAAGGCTTGTGCACACTGGGACGATTATCGCCAACGTTTAACGCCTCGTGACTAAACAAAGGGCGCCAATGTGAGTGTGCACCGCTGCGGCAAAAGGCAAGCACAAGTTTTAACAAAGCGTTATATATATTAAAAAAAGGCCTCTGGCTTGATTTTTTTATTTGACGCGCCGCGCTAAAAACCTGCCGACCAATGAGATTGGGGCTTTTGTTCATGTGCCTGGAGCTGCTGAAGTTACTGTAAAACACGACTCGGTGGCGCTCAAGCACAAAACTCTTGCCGAGCACACATTGATACCTAACAACGAAAGAGGGACGGTAAGTAGACAAGAGAGATTGCATCGCGGGCCAAGATGAATGTAGACCTGCTGGTCTCATTGGTGTCTGAACACAAAGGGCTTTATGACATACGCAACAGAAAAACATCTCGAAAAACACTGGCGATAAGCATGCATGATAATCGTCCCGGTGTGCACGAGGCTTTAATATCACCTTAACTCAACAGTATGATCTTTTCATGATGAATTGAAATCAGTGTCTCATGTTCTGCATTTGGACTAACAGTTATTTAGTAATTTTTTCAAGAGGAATGGAAAGTTACTGACATGTTTACAATCCAAAAATTATTTATTTATTGACCCTTCATTGCAACATGGCACCAAGTATCAGTTTTTTGTTTGTTTTCTCTTTATGTCCAGACTGTAGAGACTCCTCCACTGCTAAGGGTTCATATTGGAGCAAGACCTGATCACATGGTAAGCCAAGAAAATATCTCTTTTCTAGACTGCAGCTATTTGTTTTGGTCAACATCAAGGCACCTTAAGCCCCATACACGTGGTCTCAGGAGCCATGGACGGGTACACAGCTGTAACTGAATTATGGAATGCCAGAGGGTTAGATTTGACAGTCATTCATCTATTTTTTTAGTTTAGAAATAACACAACTGTGCAGACATTTAGGTTGAGCACAGCGATGTTGTACCAAATACTGTACAGCAGCTTCAAAAAGCAGTTGCACGATATATACTAACGCTCAAAAGTTTGGGATCAGTAAGACTTTTAATGTTTTTTTTTAAAGAAGTCTCTTATGCTCATCACGGCTGCATTTAATTGATCAAAAATACAATAAAACATTTTAATCTCGCCAAATATTCTTTGATGAATATAAAGTTAAAAAGAAGAGCATTTATTTAAAATAGAAATCTTTTCTAACAATATACACTAGCGTTCAAAAGTTTGGGGTCAGTCCATTTTTATTCTTTCTTTTTTTTAAAGAAATTAAAACTTTTATTCAGCAAGGGCATGTGGGTAAATTGTTAAGACACGTGCTAGCAAAGATTTTATTGTTAGAAAAGATTATATTTTGATATAAATGCTGTTCTTTTTAACTTTGTATTCATCAAAAAATCCTGGAAAAAGTAGCGCAGTTTCCAAAAAAAATATTTGGCAGCACACCTGTTGCCAACATTGATAATTCTAATAATAAATCAGCATATTAGACTGATTTCTAAGGGATGACTGTGACACTTTAGATTGAAGTAATGGCTGATGGAAATTCAGCTTTGCATTACAGAAATCAATTATATTTTAAAGTATATTAAAAAACATTATTTTATATTGTAATAACATTTTGCAAGATTACAGTTTTTTTCCTGTATTTTTGATCAAATAAATGCAGCCTTGATGAGCATAAGAGACTTATTTAAAAAACATTACAAGTCTTACTGATCCCAAACTTTTGAGCGGTCGGTAATGACCCCATGTCATTATTTCCATGTTCCATTTAGATTCTGCCTTTTCCATTCTAACGCTCAAAAACAATAAATAATACTGTTAAATGTAATCATTAGCAAATGAGTAGGTATCTACTTTTCATATTGCACATTGTCATGTTGTGAAGCCTAAATTCACTTGTAGGGCAATTTTTTTAAAAACATTTTGTTTTTAAACTTTTTTTTTTACTTTAGTTTTAATTTTTTAATTTTTCAAGTAGCATTTAAAATGATTAATTTTAGGTTTTGTTTTTATTTTTAATTTAAAGTAGCATTTAAAATTTACGTGCTCATTTTGAATCTTAAGTAATACTTAAAATGATTCTTTAGTTTTTATTTTAAACTAAAAATAGTATTTAAAATGTTTGACTAAGTTTTTTTTATTTTAAAATTCATAATTTAGCTAGCTTTTTTATTTTTAAGAAAACACAATCACTTAATAAAAATATTAAACACTTTAACTAAATACAATCTTCATTAATTAAGACAGTTAGTATTTATTTTTAACCTAAGGTAATATTTAAAATGATTGACACTAGGTTTTAGTAGCATTTATAAATGATTGACTTCCATTTTTATTTTTATTTTTTTATTTCAACAAAATAGTATAAAATCGTGAAAATAATGGTCTTCTCTGTGTGCACCACAGTTGTAATATTGGTGCATCCCTAGTTAAAATGACTCCCCTAGGCGCTGTTGCGTAACCAAAAGTGTATCAAATGAACATGTTCCTGTTCCACAATAATTTAGTCTGTTCAGTCAAGACAAATACAAGCTCATTATCTGTAAACATGGAGAATAGCCTTCTTGCGTCATGCACTACATAAAGCTACACTCAAGCTCGCCTTTGCATTGTTTCAGAAATGTTCTACTTGAAATGTGTTTCTATAACAAAGTGAGTTCGGAGCTTGTCATGCTTGAATGCTAATTAATGTGAGTTCTTGAGTGCTTGCCATTTAAGGGACAGCAGTTTTGACTGCCTCTTTTTGAAGCAGAAATTACCTGTAATTTACTCGAGTAGTGGCAGTCCAACCTGTCAGTCAGGACCACTTCACAAATCCCCCCAAAGACCCCTAAACCCTTCACAAGAGTTGCCGCTCAGTTTGCCTGTTGACTATTCTCTTGATAATTCCTCTCCAACTGGGTGTATTGTTTCAGGGATCAAGGTGCATGAGTTTGAGCACTTTAAAAACCAAGCTTCATTCAGAACTGAAGCAGGATGGACTCAAACAAGTTCGATCAATCTCTGCTAAAGCAATTTTGGCCATGGAATAGTTCATTCTGTTGGTCTTATTATGATTGCTTTTGAAATCACTAATTTCTATAAAAAATTTTGAACCACGATTAATGCTATTTTTCACTCCAAACCCTTTTGTCAGGCTTTCTTGAGAGTGTTGCCATAGAAACACGGAGTATAGAGCGGCTAGTATTGTGGCAGAGATTGGTTTGGCTCTAAGCTGGTGGAGACTGGAAGAAAATAGAGGCCTAATAAACCTCTTAACTCCTGTATTGGTTACAGGCCTTTTACAACATCATGGGCTAAAATAACAACTTATGGTCTGGCGGTGCGGGTGAGTGAGATTCAGAGCTTTCACGTATAATCATACCCATTTTCGAACATGTTCATCATGTGGCTATCCAGAGCTTGTCAGAAAATATCTGAAATATCTGTAATGAAAGCCAATATATTGTGCTTTCAAAGAAACGATTCGCATCTGTTGTGAGTTGTGAAGGTGCTGTGTAGGATCTGAGTCAGAGGAGTTTGCTTTGGTGTAGCCTCAATCCATCATGTAATCTGTGTCCACAATTCCTTGACTTCAGCTGTACAACAATATTGAATTTCCATGTTTTGGCTTCGGGCAAAAAAAGTACCCTGCATGGTTACCACACCAGCTTTAGAAAATAAAGTCAGGCTTACCTCCGTCTAGGTTGTTTTTACAAGATCAATCTTTTCGAGATTTGACTGTGAAAGGGGTGCCTAGTTGATGCTTTAAGACCCGCTGCTTTTATAAAAACACTAGCCTCACTCACTTTCATTTACTATTTATTTTGTTTATTAATTCTGAAAATATGTACATTATTAAAATACAGATGAAAGGCTATAGCTTAATCCAGTTCTGGCACTTATCAATAAAACATCAACAAATCAATGTCAATTAAGTGATGTTTTCAAGTTTTTTTTAAAAGGGTGTTCTAGGTAGTGTTGTTTTTGGCGGCCTGTTTTAATTTTAGTTTTAGTCTAGTCTTTGTGTGAAGCTGTCATTTTAGTTTTTATTAGTTTTAGTCACGTTCATACTCTTTTTAGTCTAGTCAAGTTTTAGTCGACTAAAAGTCTGAGCATTTTAGTCTTATTTTAGTCAGAATTATCCATGACTATTTTAGTCTAGTTTTAGTCAATGAAAATTGTGTTTGTCTCTTTTTAGAAATGCAATTCTATTTAACCCAGTCAATATAGTATAAGTACCTAGTAGTATAGACGAAACCAGAATTTTCTTTTAGCAAAACCCATTTCAAACAAGGTTATCTTATTATTTACATTTACATTTAGACTCAGAATACACCATTCCCGACACGGAAGATGCTATGATTTGAAGTACACATGATTGCTATAAACAACAAAAAAAAAAAACAAAAAAAAAAAAAAAAAAAAAACCACCCCCCCCCCCCCCACCCCCCCCCCCCAAAAAAAAAACAAAAAAAAAAAAAACCCCCCCCCCCCCCCCCAACATTGTTAGAAATACACCACACATAAATTTAAATAAAGACGAACCCCTGCTGGCCGGCCATCGGTCCCTTTCTCTGTGTCAGACTTAACTTTGTTTGGTTTTCGTCTTCTAAATCAGTGTTTCCCAACCTTTCTTTAGTTGCGGCACCCTTTAATTTTAACAAATTTGTGGCACCCTACAAAATTAATTTTGTCACAATATTTGAATTTCTATCTTCGATGTGATAAATTTGAAAAGTATAGATATTCGGTAAAACAGGGAAGAACTGCAGAATATAATATCATACAGATATTTTAATATTATTAAAAAAATGTGTCTATCAATGGTGGCAATCAGTAAGCTAATTTCTAATACTGAAATGCGACGCAATTTATATGACAGTTTTAAGGCAGGGCTTTTATCTATGTAAACATTGTGAGATAGTCGGATAATGGTAATTAAACAAAGGTTTTGCTCACTCAGTGTTTTTTTTTTTTTACAGTGGGGTCATTTTGGTGCAGAGTAGCACGAGATAGCTTGATTTCAAAATTTGAATTGAATAAAAAAATGACAAGAAGGCTAAGCAGTTAATAAAATAAGAACAAATAAAATGACGAAATTACTCATGATTAACAAAAATAAAAAAAAATCAGAATAGGCCCTACAAATGAAATAAATGTTTTTTAGGTTTTCTCGGGTAGGTCGCAACACACACTAGAGGCTATAAGACGATTTTTTTTAACCAATTGTTCCAAATATGTTTTAATCATAGAAAAGCTATTATTTAGCAGACGCGATTACGTGCGCATAATGGTTAGCAGATAAATGAATGAGAGGGCAGCGTTACCAGCGTTGCCCATTTACCACACCATGTAACAACACAGTAGAGCTTTTGCAGACAGAAACAATACTGTACTACAGCGATGTTTCCTGTCGGCTCGATTTTTAAGCGGACTTTGCTGTTCCGATGAGCATAAACGGTATATGAGTGGAGCACTCACATGGGCCATGAGCGACTAAAACTGAGCGGAGAGCGCACACGGATAGAGCGGGATAATACGCAGAGCGTCTCACCACGTTAAAGTGAAACCTGAGCGTTGAACTAATTTTCAGCAGCCGGAATTTAGTTTCAGTGCATCTCTAATTATTGGCGACATTAGAAATGGATATTATATAATAGCTGCTTTTTTGAACATTTTAGCAAATGTTGGGAAACACTGCCTATAAATAAATGCCCGAGTGGGGGACTGAGGGAAGTGGGGGACGTCGCCTGAAGTGAGACACAGGAAACAGAAATACTGCAAAATAATAATAATAACGCGACTAAAGAGACGAAATAACGTTTATTAACATTAGTTTGTCGCGTTTTGGGTCAACGAAAATGAAGAGAATTTACTAGTTGTTGTTTTGTAAACCACATTTAGTTTCGTTTTTATTCGTCAACAATATTGCATTATACATTTAATTATAGTCATCGTCACATGACCAGCATTTACGTTGCGTCTCGTCTCGTTTTCGTCACGTAATAAAGGTTCGTTGACGACGATATTTAGTCACAATTTTCGTTGACGAAAGCAACTAGTTCTAGCGATAGAAAAACGTACATATATTTTCAAACTCGACTAATAGACGGCTGGAGTTTTCTGAACGACTAGTTGACATTGATTTTAACTACTGTATAATTAGGTCTGTTTTTGGTTCAGTTGATCCAAATCTGTCACTTTTCTCAGTGCCATTCTGTGCACATTTAAAAACGGGGAATTTTAAAATGCGTTTGAACAGTTTTTGTATTTGACATGGAGTCTTAAAGTATAGCATGAAACATGACGAAAAAAAGATGCAATCCATAAACCAAAAGGGTTTCATACTGACAGTGGTTTGCTATGCCAAAGCAACCAGATGGCATTCATTTTCCATGAGGATTGGCAATTTCTGGAGGAAATAAATGGCCGCAATCGTTGGTGTTGAGCAGAGGTCAACTTTATGAACGTGAGGAGCAACTACTAATGAGAGCAGTGGGATTCCACAGCAGTGTAGGACCAGACTCAACCATCTCTGATATTTGTCTGTGTGAATGTGATTAATAAATGTTTTCATAGTGCTTTGATTACTCATTTTAAAATTTTAGCCCCAGGCGAATTTTTGAAATTGCCAGAAATCTTTGTAATTGCCATTTCTTTCATGTTTATTATACTTTTTTTTTCTATGCTTAATACTAGCAACGTTAATGTAAGAGCTTGCTTGGGTTTGTGTGATACCATTTTAATTTGGCATGCCAGAATGTAATACAATTTATTTGGCCAGACTGTGCTGACCAAAGTTAGATGTGTATTACTGTTTAAGAATTAATTTTTTTTGGAATTCATGTTTTTTTTTTTTTAATGAATTAATTTTTATTCCGAATACTGAAAAAAATGTATCCGTTTCCACAAAAAAATATTAAACAGCAACTGTTCTCAACATTGATAATAATAAAAGTTTTGCGCACCAACATGACACCATATTAATTAGATTGTTTTAAAAAACAATTGCAACATTTAATTCAAATGTCCACTTGATCTTGAATATTTGGCCGTCCCTTTACGACAGAAATTCTACAGCTACTGTAATTTCTTGAATATGTGGACATCAAAACAGGTAAACTCAAGAGTGAGGGTTTGAGCTTTTATTTTAAATAATCACAGTTCATGTGGAGCAGCATTCACTCTGAGACGAACATGTGTAACCTACATGCATGTAAATAATTAAAGTGCATATAGGTTATTAAACCTGCATTGCATATATTTATTTAATTGAATCGTAGCGTTTGTCAATTCACAATAGCATCATGCTTATTATGATTGTAAAATGGAGAAGATATATCATGCAGCCTTGGAAAATGGTTTAATAATGCATTTCATGGATTCATTCTTGTCCGTAGAATGCACCACTTTCTGTATTTTGCTGGTTACTCGACACGAGAACATTACAGTCGAGGATTTTTAAAGATTGAGTACTCCAATTGAATCGAGGAATCATGACAGCCCTAATTGTTATAATATTTCACCCCCCCCCCCCCCCCCCCCCCCCAGTATTAGCTGCTTTTCCCATTTCTCTATCTTTGATCGAATAAGTGCAGCATAGTAAGCATAGCTTGTAAAGAGACTCTCAAAAAACATTTTACGACCCAAACTTTTTAAACTGTGGCCGTTATCAATATGGCGTTTTCTGTACTTGTGTCGTGGGGGGAAACTTGTGAAAACTCATCAGTCGTTCGCCCAAGTGACTGTGCCAATTCAAAGTTTTACATCGAGCCAGTACAGTTCAAATACACGGAGTGTTCTTGCTCGCCCCTTTTACTAAGGATGCATCCAGAGGTACTTGCTGTGGCGGAAAACTCGCGATGAAGGTTTTGAGCTGGGCAGCCAGTTATCCCAGAATGACATTCGCACCACAAACCAGCAGAGCGTAATGGCGGACAGAGGAAAAAGAATAATTTCAAAATAGTACTGTTATCGTGTCATGCAATGCAGTTCTAAGAGTATTTCAGGCCAAGAATGTAGGTGTTTAAAACTCAAAATCTGATGTTTTTTTTTTAGTAAAGATAGCAATTCAGGAGACGTGAGTTCCACGCGATTACAGGGCGCGCAATGCTCATGTACCCCGCCGAGAGCAGTCTCACCTCGGCCAGATCTTCTGGAATCTGCCGCTGGCTCTGATGTCTCTATAGTGGTTAAACATGAGAAATAATTCATTTTGGGTAAATCTAACAGGCAATCTTTGGTCTCATGAATCTGTTATTTCTTCCAGGTCATATCGTTTTGGCTGACCACAAAGTTATGTTTCATAAATTATTTATTAATCGTAATACAACGCTGACTTTGTTGCATACATTTGACCAAATTGTTTGCTTTTGTCTTTATTTCCTATTACATAAGTATTTTAATAATTATAGTTTACTTTTAATGGTATTATTGTTCATTAAAACTTGACATTTAACAAAAAGAGGCAGAACGTTTAGCTGTATATATATATATATATATTAGTTATATATATATATATATATATATAATATATTTATTATAATATATGAAATATTAATATAATATTTTCATGTTATTATACATTAGTGAAGATAATCAGAGGTATATGTTATATTACCTAAATATTAATGTTTTATATTTTCAAAACGAAAAGGCAATGGTGTTTGAAATCATTTTGTTTTATTGTAATGCGTGTACGCATTGCATGAACCACATTTTTATGGCTATTAATATTTTAAATGAAAACGAAAAAAAAGGCGAAAAAAAAGTTGTGGCTTGACAGAAGCTTAGGTTTCACCAGACTGTGATGTATGTATGGTCCCTGAAACTCAAATTTTTGGCTATTAAGTTTTAAAAATTAAAAACGCAAAAAAATGAACCAGGCGACCCACAGCTCGATGTTCAGAGCAGATATAATGATTATTTTGCATCGGGATTGTGGGATGTTATACAGTGAAGATAACCTGAGTAGCCAAGGAGAATGAGAGTGCACGGTCTTGATGTTTATTCAGAGTCCGCCGCTGAAAGTGTGAACCATCTTTGCAGAATTACCGGACTTGCATCCTCCCGTCCTCGGGAGTTCGCACTTCCAAGTCTAACTTGTGAAGTCCGAACTAGCGAGGATGCAAGTCCGAACTTTGCGTACTTGGTATTGAGAAACGGCTTGTAGTTTTGTCATAGTCTTACAAGCGTGATTGTTGATGTCACACAATCTGTCTTTGCATTTACCAAGATCTCATTGGGATCATATCGAACAAACTGACAAGCAACAAACAGAAAATAATTAAACCATGTGAACTGGCTAAAAAAAGTAAGAAGAAATGTAGATCGTCTGGCCAACTATTCTCATTACTCAGCCATCTCGACCATCACTAGTTTTTCGTTTTGCTTTTGCTCACTTCATAAAGCCCTGTCCCTGATGCTATCACCTCCCCAGATTATTTAGCATTAATGTCAAGGCAACTGCCATTTAGTGATGAATATGCAAAATGTAACCTTTGTGCCTGAGCTGTTGCAGCTCCATCTAAATCACACGATTATGGATTTTTAATCTGGCTGCTTCCTGTCTGATGTAAGATCCTCAGAACAATAAAGAAGGTGTTTGGCTTATCTAGCAGGTGGCTGGAGTATCAAGAAAGGCGCAAGAACAGGCGAAGAGCCCCCCAGCTCCCCCCGGTGCGACGGAAAACCCCCCTATTGAAAAAAATAACTGCGGTCCTCACCACCCACCATCCGCCCTCCGCCGGTCGGGGGTTCCGCCCCGCTGATCCCGGAGGACAGCTCCCCCCATGGTGCGGTTGGTCCACACGTCAGAGACCAAGTGTGGGTTGGTAGAGCCTCTGGTCGTTTCTTGAGGAGGAGACACGCCCCGTCCACCATACTCCACTGAATTGTCACTTTGGTGTGTAGGAGGAAAGACTAACTGCTCTTTGAAAGGAAACCGTGACATCTGTTTCCTTTTAGCTAGGTAGCATTGTGAAGATTGCTGAAAATGTTTTGTGTGCTCAAGTACGTGAAGTTTCAATTTCGCTGGTAGACTTTCTGAAGAAGGGGGGTTTTCTTTTAGCACATTTTCAGTGTGAATCTAGGTCCCCTGTACCACAGACAACAAACTGTTTCCTTTCACTAGGAAATTATTATTATTATTTTTTTAATTAAAATTATTTATTGTAGTGTGCACTGAAGTTATCAGGGCAAAGCAGATTGTATATATTGAGGTCTGTCTGTCGAAGATTGCACTCAGTTAAGTATTGGATGTGGTTTTGTTGATTTAAACAAAGGTCTCCGCTTAAAAGCTTAGAATAAGAGAATAATTGCTCACCTGAGCTAAACCCGAGAAGACAAGTTCAACAGCATAACGTAGATGTTGCCAAGTTAATACTACACTTGCATGATAACTTATTGTAATCTTCTCTCTAACTCTTGTTGATAGTATAATGCATTATCTGCTCTGACAATAGTTGACCTGAAAGACAAAAACTGTTATTGTCACAATATCTTTATGGTGTCTCATGGTAGGATACCAGCTAAAGTATCATGAAACCTTGATAAATTGTGTGAAAAATAAAACATGATATCTAATGGCAAAATCAGCATGAGAAGCTTCCATGCTGAGTGTGGTGGACTTCAGTGAGGGCCATTATTGCAGGGGCTTTTGTTGTATTACACAATGTATTATTATTACTTCTGATACACTGCAATATTATTATACAAAAATGGTGTAGTTTTAAATGTACGTATTAATTTCTGTACTTTCACACAGAAATTTGAAAGAAAAAAATGTAAGAAATAAAAAAAATAACTTTAAATATCTGTTGAATGTCAGATAAATATTGTGGATCGATGTTTTAAAAAACTGGTGTTTGGTATTTGAATAAAATTTGAATATAATTTAAATGTTGGAAATATTTAAGTGAAAAAAAGTCTAATTTAGATTTTTCACACCTTTTTTTTTTGTTTTTTTTAAGCTGAAAACTGAAGAGAGATTTTGTAAATCCAAAACATAGGCCTAACATTTGGATAACATTTGAAGTTTACCTTAAAATGATTTCAATAGCAAATCTTTAATAACAAACATGGGCATTACAAACAGGGCTGTCCTACCTCGCACCGGGCCCCTAGTCAGCTGGATCCCAAACTGGATGTTCACAGAAGGTTCTCATGCTGTTGATTTTGCCTTTATATATCGTGCGCTATTTTCAATTGTTTACTTATGTAGAGATTAGGGATGTCAATTTTCGATAATTTCCATGATCGATCGTCGTTTAAATTAACGATCAATTAATCGATTAATCGTTAACCTTAATGCTGCGAAATGAGTCTATGCAGCCGATCATCGATTAATCGTTGACATCCCTAGTAGAGATGCCCCAAATGGATGTTTTTGCCAGTTAAATGTCTGGGTTCTCTTTATAAAATGCAGTCAGATTAAAAGTTAATCTTTCAATTTAATCGTTATTTAATTCTGTGACAGTTTGCCTTGCATCTTGTGTGAATGGTATTTGAAGAACTAGCATTAAATAATGTGGTATTTTGAGGCTTGGGCATTGCGATACTTCTGTAGCACCGGTACACTGTACACTCCTAATTAGTATTAGTGTTGCTTTACACTAATATCTGTTATAGCGCTTGTTGCAGCGTGCTTGAGTTGCGTTATTAATTGCAGTCTCTAACACATTTTGTAGCACAACACAGTAAATTGAGCTCGAGTACTTGGGTAAGAGAATGTTTCTAATTGGATTGGATGTGCTTCCCTAATTATTTTCACATGTTATATGAATTGGCAATGTAATTGAATTGATTTCAAACTAAATCAGTTCCCAAGTTGGTTTTTAACAAATCTTGGCCATCCCTTTTTTTTTTCTCAGATCAGACATTCTTTGGCTTAACACTGTAATGACACCTGCTACTTCGCTTAGCAAACGCAGGCCAATAATCTGAGCTAACTGGATCGTTGCTTCTCTGGAAAACAGATAGAACGCAGCAGATGCAACAGCACAAAGAAGTCTCAGAGACCCGCGAGACATGGGCTGGGAGCAGGCGGCCTGAAGGAAGTAGTTTCCACCCATCTCTGTTCAAGCTTAAACTTGGTAGACAAGAGACCACTGAAACCCACTAATAGCTGTAACTTAACTGCCATGTCAATACATGCGTTTCATTACTCGGCTGTGGAAACTCACACATGCACACTCAGGGTGAGCTCAAGATGGTGATTTATAAATGCAGAAATTAATTCCAGACCTAGGCTTAATCTGCGCCTGGGAATACTGCCCTGGATGAATTTATTTTTATTTTTTTTACTTTTAGGCTTGATTTAGCTGTGGGTATATGGCAGGGCAAAATTTCAACTTAGGGCCATATTTCAGATAAAATGTTTTGGTAATGTGACAGCGGGTTTCTTGATAATGAGATGGAGCTTTGTATAAATGCTTACTTAAAAGTGCCTGTTTATAATTTGTATTTTCTGCAGGCAAAACCATTTGACAAGGCAGTAAAAACCCAATTTCAGTTTTGCCGAGTTATGACATTTTTGTAGTCCTTTCAAAATTGAGAATGTCATCCTCTTTTGTTGCAAATTAGTTAAGGTAATTTAAACCTATAAAATAAAAACAAACTATTTCCCTAAGGCCACTATTGATTTATTGATAGATTTATTTTTCTTTCTTTCTTTCTTTCTTGCTTTCTTTCTTCCCTTCCTTTGTTTTTCTTCAAGAAGCTGTTGGGGCATCCCAAAGCTGTTTTGCTCTATTTCGTCGTCGAAAATAGTTTGAAATTGCGTTCAATTCAATCGTGTTCTTTCCATGCGAAAATTAGAGGCAACCACTGCATTTTTATCACGATCCAAACAAAAAGATGCTGCATGCATGCAGCATAAGCAGTTTTTGATTTCCTTTAGATTGTATAATTTCAAAATTTTGATCAAAAACAAAATGGTCTGACTCTAGCTTTGTGAAACTATACTATATCAAACTTCTGAAGGAAACAAAAACGGCAGACTCTGAATGAGATCGCTAATTCACTCTCTGACAGCAGGTGGCCCTTATGGAACAGCAGAAATACAGCTTTTCCTTGGTCACCACTGTAAACTAGGGGTGGGCGATTTTTCAGATTTTATCGATTAATTCATATTTAATGTTTTGTTGCCACAATTGTCTTTTTTAGAAATCGAGGCATCGCGATTTTTATTAAAACTATTACCAAACGTTAGAATTAGACACTGACAATATGCCAATGATAACAGTAAAGAGAAAAACCAATCCAACCGCATGTTGGTGCACGTGATTAACTGCTCACGTGTGACATGCTCCTATCGCTAGGCGCCATTCACACAGAATGTTCTTTTGTGTTGACAAAGATGCGACGCGTGCAGTGGAATAGGAAAAACAATGGAAAAACATCATGGTGACAGGCTATAAGCTGCTGTTGTTTTTACAGAACATCTATAGTTAATAATAGTGTACTTGTGTTATACCTTCAGTCATTCTGAATTTGAATTAACTTGACTTAGGATTTTTATTATTTCTGGACATCTAATATGTATAAGACAAGTTTGTACAAGATGTAGTTCGTGCATTTTTTCTGCAAAGATATTTAAAAAGTGATTTGTGTAACATTTACATCATGTTGACAACTTCGTATGTGGTGCACTTGGAATAGAATTTTCTTTAGAGGGCTAATAAAGAAAAAGTTACTTGAATCATGTTGTCTAGTTAAAAATCGTAAAAAAATCGAGAATCGGTCAAATGTTCTGAAAAAAAAAATCGAGATTTTAAATGTTTACCATATCACCCAGCCCTACGGTAAAAAAAAAAACAAGCGGCAATGCATTTAATATGCCCAAAAAAAAAAATTTAAAAAATACAGAGGCAAGGTGAATCGTTACATCCCTAAGTAATGCTGACATTTTCACAAACATTAGTGAAATCCACCTTCTGTAATGTCAGTTGACTTATGCTTTTAGCCTGTTGTCCAAATACAACACGTACAAGGCAGTGCGAAGGGTTTGTTTTCAAGAAATTCCTTCTGTTGTTTTTTTGTCATGAAAAATGTAAGTGGCAACCTAAAGAAATTTATAAGGCGAAATTGAGATTTATTGGACATTTTAAGAAAGTCCATAGAGACACTCATTCAGTTTGTTACCTTACCCAGGAGAGATGGAAAAACAATAGAGAGAGGCTCTCAGCAGAAAGATGGGGAAAGATATGGCATTTTCCATCTAAACTACAATGTCCACAAACAGGCTTTCATTGACCTCAGACAGGTTGGTTTAATTGGGGGGCGTGCATAGCAGGTGGGTTTTTTCTTCACGTCCAGATGCTTGACAAATTCTGCTTCATTCACCCTTTTCTGTAATGTTATTGCAGGTGCTGAGACACTTGGGTTGGATCCTTAAAAAGTGTTTGCCTTGCGAAAATAAAGCTGATAGTGTGGTGAGTATAAATGCATGTTGGTGCTAAGATGGCTTTTTTTCTCTAATGAAAATGGAAAAACTGGGCTCTGTTTTTTGAAAGGACATGGAAAATGTACAGCTGTTTCAGAGTCTGTTTGTAGCACGAATATTCAAGACAAACTGTTCCCTCTGGTATATACTTTGTGTTAGGATGTTTTTTTGCATGTTGTAATGAAATGTCCAGTGACATTTTTTCATATGACATGGAGGAGAGCAGTTCAGTGGGAATCTTGGGAGTCACTCTGTGTGGTTGATAATCAATGCATTACTAGTAGTAAATACTGGCAGATGGAGAGACAGACCAAATAGACTTCAGGCTTAAGAACACTGTATACACTACTGTTCAAAAGTTTTGGGTCTGTAAGATATTTTTTATGCTATAAATGGAAAAATACATGGAAAAAAGAAAGTATAAACCAATATTACACAATATTAATGCAATTTGAAATAACTGTTTCCCTATTTGAAATATAGTAACAAATGTCACCTCTCCTGTGATGCAAAGCTGAATCATTATTCCAGTTTTCAGTGTCACATGATCCTCTAGAAACCGTTCTAATATGCTGATTTGCTGCTCAAGAAACATTTCTTATCATCAGCGTTGAAAACAGTTGTGCTTAATAGCATGTATTTCAAATGGAAATCTTTTGTAACATTTTAATGTCTTTGCTGTCACTTTTAATTAATTGAATGTGTCCTTGCTAAAAAATAAAATTTTCCTTTACCACCACCAAACCTGCCCTTAACTTTACCCGTATCCCACCTCAATAGCAGCAAAAGTGTTTTTACACATCAATACGTACAATGATGATTTTATTGATGCAAGTACATAGTAGTTAAGGCCACCTAATATAAAGTGGGAACTAAATAAATAAATCTGTCTGAAGATTTAGGCCTAAATTAATTACAGATGTAATTACATGCAAAACATTTTTTAAAGTATGTACACAATAAGTGCATGGTATCAAATTATGATTATTTTAAGTACATTAAGGCCACCTAATATAAAGTGGAAAGAGAATGATGAGCTATTCATCAAAGTGTTTAGGTGTCTGTCCTAAATCAGAACTACCTTGAATCATACACCGAGCCTGGCACCCTTGTGCACATTCAAAATTACTGTAATTAACTTCCATGAAGGTCAAGGGGTCATAACACATCCTGAACAGCACAGCATTTTTTATAGTGTATAATGTGATCATATACTACCTTCAGACTTCCTACTCAGAATCATGATGGCATTAAAATGTTTTAGGGTATAGTAATAAGCATGTATTTGGCAATTTCATATTATTTGCTTGCTTTCTTCACTTTCTGGTGAGCAGTATTAGCAGTTATATTTTTGCCTTCATCAAAAATAGTTCCAAAACAATCTGAAGCAGGATAAATCATTGCATGTCTCAGAGCAATACGGAGTGATACAGACTTAGCCAATCAAATTAAAAGGCCTACTGCTGCTCATTTATTTTGTAAAAATGTAGTGTTTTGAAATCAGTGTTCGCTACAAAAACATAATTATAACTGTTACCAATTAGCTTTAGTCATGATTCATTAACTGATACACCCCAAACCCAGAAAGCAATGTTTCCCACTGATAATTGCAGCATTGTAGTAGTGTTAATGTGAAGGCAAACATTATCGTATGCACAAGACTGTCATCAGATCACAAACTTAGATGGTGCTTAGGATGTAATTTATAAATTTAACAATCTGCTATTTATAATAGGCCAAAGGTGACAGCTTTATCCCGAGTTGCCTTTATCGGTAACTGTTACGTTTTGAGAGCAGACAAAAGCTTCTTAATGCAATCGCTAATGCTTATGCACTCAAATAAGAACAATGAATGAGTGTGTGTACTGGCACTCTTGCTATAGTAAGTGATTTTGGCAGGTGGTGATATGATGTAACCCTTCTGAACAGCTCCAGCGAGATCATGTTTCAGCAGACCTTTAGGCAGTGCTTGTTCCACATGTTCCAGAAACACCCCATCCTAAGTGTCTACATGTGTAAAAAAACACACCAGCAGCAGAATCGGGTTGAAGGGTAGATACTTCCTTTATCGCTGTGTAGATAAGATGCCTCCCCTGTTAACCGGGTCTTCACAGACCTTGAATATGTTACTCATTAGTCATTTCTGCTGTCTGAGTTGCATTATAGTGAGTTCCTGGAAACGCTGTCAGTGCACTCAGTTCATATGGAGATGATTAACTCTCGTAACTGACTGGGAGTGGTTAAACCAATCTGCTATTGATTATTGGCTCTGAGCTCCAGCATTGATTATGGTCATTTCTTTGCCTGGTCAGTTATCACATGCTGGATACTCTAGGTATGCCAGATAAAGCAACAAATTTGAGGTTACGTTATTGCAATTCTGACAATAACCGTGTGAAACTCATCACACACACACACACAACACACACACACACAAAAGTCCAGATCATGTGTCACCCCAATAGCACAGAGGGACAATATTTTTATTCAGCAAATATGCATTAAATTGATCAAAAGTGACATTAAAGACATTTATAATATAAAAAAAAGATTTCCTTTTCAACTTTGTTTTCATCCCCCAAAATAAAGGTTTCCACAAAAATATGAAGCAATAAAACGGTTTTCAATATTGTAAAAAAAAAAAAAAAAGTTTAAATGGCTGCTGAAAATTCAGCTTTGCCATCACAGTAATAAATTACATTTTCAAATGTGTTAAAATAGAAAACAATTATTTCAAATTGCAATATTACATTTACTGTTTCTACTGTATTTTGATCAAATAAATGCACCCTTGGTAAGAAAAAGCTAATTAGTTCAAAGCATTACGAAAAAAATCCCACTGACCCCAAACCTTTGAATGCTAGTATAATGCACAAAGAAATTTAAGCTGGTTTCGGATTATTCTTTTTGTGACATTTATTTATATAAATAATAAGCACATTTAATCACATTTCTTCTTAAATACTCACCATATGTCTCTAATCCTTTATTTTTTACAGTAATGAGTTTTCTTGTTTTAAAGAACTGAGGGAGAAATATTAATGCCAAGTTCTGTCATGAAACTCTAGATGGCGCAAGCTGATGGGTCCTTAACGCAACTGATGAGCCTTAAACTAATTGACACAAGCTGACTGGTTCATGTTGCATACGCAGCCAATGAGCTTGCTGCTTTACATTTAAATGGCTGGTTAGCATTCACTAGAGCATGTCGCAGCATGCTTTCAGAGTTCCTTCCACCTCCCCAGCTCCACCTGTATAGATCTGCTTACTTAGTCTTAAATACTCACAGCACCTTCCCCAGCTTAATTAGTCTTAAATACTCACAGCACCGTAAGACGTATGTATTAGCAGTAGCAAGTTCCTGTACTTGATTTGCAGCAGCAATAATCTACAACAGCAGCAGCAATTTAGGAGCAGATCAAATACTGTACATTAACATTGTCTTATCCATTACCTTGCTAAAATCTTCTGAGAGTTGTCATGATAGAAATAACAATTATTAAAATAAATGTTTTTTTATTTCTTTTGTCTTTGTGGCGAAATATGTTCTGGACCAGTTTTGTGAGATTCAAGCCTTGAGGTGCTGCAATGCATTCTGCTTTTCACTTAGCTCATAACACATTTGTCCTTTGACATACACATCAATGCCTCACCTTTGGTCCAACATGGTGTTGAATTTAGTGATTCATACTACAGAAAGACTGTGTAGGTTGTAGGGTCAGCTTCAGCTGCTTTACTCATAGTTTAGCTCTGTAGCTGCTGGCAGTCAGGCCGCATTTAGTGTCACTCGTTAACAGAGGCAAATAAGTTCATTAAACACGCACAAGCACGTCTGTGTCTGTGCTGCAGCAGATGAAATCAGCTCCAGGATCATTCAGTTACAGCAGGGCTCTACAGTGCGACTGAAAACTACTGCGTGCGACTATGAAAAAATATTTAGGAGCACCAGTGTGACTGACCAGATCTTCATCATATTTGTGATTGTGATCACTGAGGGGAGCTTCAAAGGTTTCTACGTGTTTTTGCAGCGTTGAGTAATGTATCACAGACATATCTCATGAATCCTTTCATAAGCAAAGTGTAGACGGTGAAAATAAAAGATTCATTGTGCAGTGTAGAGAGCTTCGTTGATTATAAATGTGAGATCGCGATGAGCTAAGATGAGTGACAGTTTTTAATTATTTTTAAGGGAGTTTGTAAATGTGATTCTGATTTAATACAGCAGTTCAATAGACAAGAAGTTAATATTAAGTGACTTACATTGTCTGACTATAACACTATTGTCTGATTTTGCTCTATTTCATCGTCCAAAATAGTTTGAAACAAAGTCACAGCTCAGCCACTGCGCATCTCCATTCAAACGCAGCGGTGTCTCGTTTATGAATGAACTGCGTTTTTAAACGAATCTTGTGAGTCAGTGATTCATGATTACCCATTCATAAAGACAGTCAATTGCTTCATTCCTGAATGAATCAGCCGTTCGAATGAATCAATTGAATGAATGATTCAGTGATAAAATCAGTGACTTGTCGCCACCTGCTGGCAGTTTGTTTCATTTTTAAAGTATCTTTTCAGTTCTTTAAATCATTTAATATTTCTATATTCAACATTTTGTAAAGCATTAATCTTAACATGAATTTATGGATTTAATTGCACCCATGCCACCTCTGATCCTCATTAAATGTCTGAAAATACACCTACATGCCACTTTTGTGTTCTTCTGTGCCACCTCTGTACAAATTAATTTTAATACTGATTTCATTTGATTAGTAAATTATTCTTCTTATTCTACTTGTTCTTATTCTGTGGTTTTAATAAGAATTTTTAAAAAGCTTATAAAATATATATATTTTTTAAATTTGACTTAAAAGATTACATACTTTTAATAAAGTTAGAAAAATGCCATTACAAAGGTAAAAACAAAATTCCACTGTAAATCACTTTAAGGAGTCAAATATCACCTCGTAATGGGAAGGCTAATTTTTGATAAAATTTTGGATTATTGATTAGACGGTGCTCGAAAATAGAGCCCTGTACAGGATGGTAACATTTTTCACATAGATTCAAAAACAACAGGCTGTTGACTTGTTGATTAAGCAACCACAAAGGACTAATTAATGATGTAGGTATGCTAATTAGCATAACAATTGTTGGAACAAATCTGTCAATATTAATAATTCTCATTCTTTTTTTTTTATAAGCTTAATCAATCCTAGAAAGGAGCTGTTTTATTTTGGTAACCCTTTTAAAATTTTTATTTTCTTTCAAAATGCTTCCTTTTTCTGTAAAAAACAAGTCATATTATTGTTTTTCTAAATGAATGCTTAGAGTTCTCAAAGTGCCAGAGGAGGGCAAAAACATTATGCAATCCGCATGGTCCTCCAGGAATCCAGGCAGTTTAGATCTTGTCCTCATGTTACCTCCCATTCTTGTTGCCCTCTGTCAAGTCCTGGTTTGGAGCAGCGGCGTCGCCGCCCTTTCCAACCCAAGATAAAATCGTTGATATGAGAGTCAACATTTCATTACAAAAAACAGCCACCTCAGACAGAAAAGTGACAGCCGCGCTCACCCAGATGCAATGTCACAACATATGCAGATAACCTTCCCTGTCTCTGATATGTCCTTCTATTATATCAGCCACAAACTTTACTGTTTTCAAAAGTTGCCATGTGGTGTTTACTTTAAGCTGTTGGGCTCAGGATTTGACAGCTTAAAGGATTTAAAATTAGCTTTACAAAAATTAGCCATGCAACAGCGTAAAAACTGAGGTTTAAAAATGTTATTTGTCAAAAGATGCATGCTGTTTGTTTGTAAATGAAATGCCATCAGATCCACCTTAATCTTTGTGATATTTTTGTGACTTAGTTTTCAGTGTGTAAAATATAATTTCTTGTTTATTTCTTTGGACTTTTTTAAAATATGACTTCTACATGATAGATCTGCAATCAACTTTACTTTTGGTTGTGAAAGAGAGCCAACTTTCAAGCATTCAATACATGTGCAAAGCAGTGCGTCTGTAAATGTGCAATTTTGTGGCATTTTCATACTGATTTGTTTGCTAGCTTCAGTTACAAACCATAGCAGCAAATTGTTTCTGGTATGAGAGTGTTGAATTTAATTAGCTTTAAACAGTTTTTTAATCGTTTTCAAGTGAGCCATTGCGAACAATCTCAGAAAATATAATATATTAAAAAACATTAATCAAGGATTTTTCAAAACAAAAAATGTGTTTATTTAAAAGTCATACATTTCAACTCCATGATGTTTATTGTGGTTTTGAACAAGGCTGACTGCTTACTTAAACACTGTTGGAAATGCAGGTGGCTTTAAAGGTTTTAGAGTCTTTTGTCCTTTGCAGAATGACTTTGATCCAACTTTTGTTGGAGCCGAAACAAGACCGTTTAATGATCCCATAGTGCCTGTGGTTATGCACTTTATAGGAGATGGGCTGGACGTTAAAATACATTCTCCTGTGTGCAGAGATGACTATATTTAAGCTATCCATAGGCTGACATACTGAAGAGTGTAAACAGACACTGATGAATCCAGATCCTAAAGTAGGTCAAGTGAGGTGACGCATTAATCTCACTGGTCTAATTTTATTTAATTTTTTGCCCTTCGGAGAGTAGGTTTCATCACAAGCAGTTTAGTCCAGCATCTGTCTTAATCGCATGTGACAGCATTCGCTAGCGTGTGGCATCTAATAAGCAAAGGTCATTGTTCCTGCGGGATTGATTGGGCTGCTTTTCCTTTGAACTCGACATGCTGACGGAGGGATGCGAGCCATATGCTGATTTCTCCAAAAGCATCTGGTGGAAATGGTGTTGACATAATTGCTTTGAAAAGAGGAAGAAAAATGGTACTATTGTCTGGATGTGGGGTGATGGTAGCACGTCTGCTTCAGAGCTGCTCTGTTATGTGCTGTGACATTGGTTCGGTTTACAAGTAGCCAAGTGTTTCATGAAGAGCAGTTAGAGGCATGTAATATAAAATTTCAATTATAATTTTATGAAATTATTATATTGTACCTGGGTGTGTGTTTGGGGGAAAAAAAAAAATATATATATATCTATTGCCTGACCCCTGTTAATGTATTTGGTCCTTGGGCGAATAGATCTGCTATTCTGCTGCTGCTGCTGCGGCAGAGCAAGTACTGTGACTTGCTACTGCCAATACATCCATATCATGCTGCTGTGAACATGTAAGAAATACTGCTGCTGCACATACAACTGAATAACGCCCCATATCATACATGATCACCTTAGCCATTGTAACTATGTGGAGCGGGGAAGGTGGAGGGTTTTCTGTAGTGTGCTGCAAACGCTACTACTAACATTAGCTAATATTGTGCAATGTTGAGCAGAGAGCACCATTGGCCTACCGATACAGATAGACACCCAGCTGCTGTGGCTTGATGAGGTATGTCATAATGTCATACCGATTTGATCTAATCGGACTGGCGCCATCTAGAGTTTCATGGCCGCAGACCATTGTATTTCCTGTCATGACATCTCTCCGGAGTGATCGTTTTAACAAATCCCAGATTCATAATCGCAATATATATATATATATAAATGTATATTTATATAAAAGTGTAATGAAAGGGGTGTTTATGCGGTTTAAGTTAAAAAAAAACACATTTCCACATACTGTACATTATTGTTCTTTCTTCTCTATGCCCCGCCTTTCTTAAACGTGTCGATTTTTACAAAGCTCATCATCTGAAACGCCGAGGTGTGTGCTCTGATTGGCCAGTTATCCAGTGTGTTGTGATTGGCCGAATCCCTCAAGCGTGTGACGGAAATGTTACACCCCTTACCATACTGTGATGCTTTGTCCCGGCCGGAGCGATGAGACAAATACATTAAAACCCATTATAAACGAGGCGTTTGTTGCATCCAGTGGGGACATAATTATGGATTATAGTGATTTATACTGTCTTTTTATGCGTTGCATCGTTCTGCATAAACATAAAACCATGTCTGCTTTTATGATCGGAGAAATGACAAACAACAAGCGCTACTTTACAATGCTCAAAACTCACGTTTGAATCATCAATGGCAAATTCTTTATATATAAAAAACTTACTTGCAGTCTGTGAGTCCGAACAGTCCTCATCCATAAAATGTGCTGCACACATCTGAATATTTTGGTTGAATTGTTCTGGAACAGTGTTGTAAATACAACTTTAACCACTGATTTCTAGTCGTGTCTCTTTTGGAAGGCCAGCAAGTATTTCCGCTTCAAGCAACGCAACACAGCATCACACACGGGCAGCCCTTGATTTGAGCGGAGGTCCCGCGTGCTGAGTGAGCACGGCCGGTGGGCTTGAGAACTTGGGTCCGGCGGATTCGATGGAAGGACGTCCTTGTGGCTTGCGCACCACCATGTGAACGAACCCCGGGCTTCTTCCACTTGAAAGCCTATCCGTCGATCCACAGCGCGAAGTTTGAATGCATTTCCTCGCGACCAGCACAGATTCAGCTCTAGCATGACGAAGTGGATATCGTTCCTCTTTTGGAAACCAAACAATGTCGTTTCGCTTCACACGAAACACGCATCTCCACGGCCTGGTGGCGGCGGCAACAATACTCTACAGCGAGAATAAGTTCATCCGCCTTTCTTTGCGTGAACATTTGGGCGCGTTATGCAATCTTCCCCTCATGGATGTAGATATGTGGGGGCGTGTTAGTATGAGCCGTTTTAGGTAGGCGTGGCTTACTCTTAACTTTATAAAGAATATTCTTTGGATTTGAGACTTTAGTTTTTTGCAACTTTACAGATCTTCTTTATGCACCAAGATCTTGTAACACTTCAAAGAGAAAAGAAAAATTGAAATCGCATCATATGACCCCTTTATATATATATCTCATAGATATTACTATTTTCTAATATTTACATTGTTGTTTTGTATTCATTTTTTGTGATGATTATACTGTAAATATGAAGCAACGTTTACTTAATTGATGCACAGTACTTTATGGCTACATACCATTTTGTATAATTAATTTGTAAATGCAATTTCTAATATTAATCATTTCTAATAATGGTTTTAATATTTATGTTGCTGTTATGTTTTTATTTAATGAAGTCATTAATATTTTAGCATATTAAATATATGCATATTCTAAATATGTTATTGGGATGGTGAAATAAATATAAATATATTTAAATCTTTATCTCAACTGCTGACACTTTAGAATCACTATAACATAAAAGCAACTATAAGCAAAGGTGTGCACTGTAGTGCTTTTAAAACATTGCTCTGCGCTTGTCTGACCAGCCTGATACCACAGCATGGGCTCCAGCAATAATCTGAGTTTGGGGCAGGACTATATCTTGTTCCTTTTTTTTCTCTCCCACATCTACTTAAATATGCTGTGGTTGTGTGAATATTAGGAGTAATAATTTACATTACGCTTAGAAAGCCGTTTATCTGTCTGCAATATTGCTTGGAAAGCAGGTCAAACATAATCTCCACAATTCATGGCACTCTTGAGACAGATTTTAGTGCTTAGGCTTTTGGGATATTTTCTTTTGTGCTTAATTGGTGGAAGAGGAACACTGACTGTGAAGACTGTCTTGAGGAATTTGCATCCAACAGTCAGCGTTACACAAGAACACAAGCTCTCCAAGCTTCTCATTGTTCACTGAGCCCCTCAGAGGTTTGAGAGGATCAAGTTCACTGTTGTCAAGGGAGTCGTGTGAAAAGCCCAGATAAGTACCACTGCCAAACACACACACACCGAAAGGTGTAATCAGCCTCTTCTAAATAGTTAGGTGTGTAGTTTCAATGCTAAAATACTTTCTCCTCCCAGTTCAATGAGACTACTAAGTCAAGTCAGTCAGCTGCATGTTGACATAAAAAAGAGTGTAAACACTGTGGCTTTGTGGTGCTTTCAAAATATTGCTGTTTGCATCATCAGCTCGACATTCTTAAGGCTGATTTATACTTCTGCGCTGGACATACACCATAGTGTGTCGGTTTTCATTTATACTTCTGTGTCGTTGTCCGTGTCGACGTGCAGAACAACTGTTTGTCGCGGACAACAAAGTGATGTAATGCTACGTTTTGTAATAAATAAGACACTTATTCTTTGCTTTGTTTTATTTTAAATAAGAAGGTGTAACATTAAAATATATTAAAGTGCACGTAAACTCACACAAAACTCAAGTACATATGGAGTGAGGGGTACTAGCAGACCAATCACAGCCCTTGCGGTCCACATAGATTTGACGCGCTGTGACATTTTTGGAAAGGTGCATGTCAGGCTACGCTGTAGCCTGCGCGTACTACTCACAACCTACGGCGTAGCTTCTGCGCAGAAGTATAAATCAGCCTCAAGTCTTTAAAAATAAGATTGAAATAGTTCAGGCTGTAAAATGTCACGTGGTCTGACTATCTAAAGCACAATATTTAGCAGACCAATCACAGCCCTTGCGGTCCTGACACAGAATAGCGTATGCAGTTTGCGTTCAGCAGATATTCTCCAAAATGGCGCTACGGTGATGCAGAGAGACACAGAGGAGACAATTGTTGATACCTACCACCAGCATCAGCCACCTCTTCATCTCATCAGAGACATGCAGCACTAAACAGTCTCTCGCTGTTGGAGCTTCGTGCTTGTAATAATTTCTGTATCTTTCTCTGATAGTTTTAAATACTTTCACACTACCGATATGTTTGCTGCATTAGTGCATGCCTCTATTTGATCGCGTTAGTCATTGTTCGGTACATATTATTTGGCCTTTTTGCTTATTCGGCCAAACACCGAAAGATTATTTTTTTTGCAATTTTCGGCCATATAATTTCGGTTGCTGAATATTCGGTGCATCCCTAAAATGTTCTTTTTGGGGTGGAGTAACCCTTTAATAGGTTTGCCCCCTTACAAAACCACTCCGCTCTGCACCCCTTTACCTAAATTCAGTACTTCAGACTTACGTACCCTCTAGAAGCTTGTGTTCTGCAAGTAAACGTCGCTTTATTGTGCCATCCCAAAGAAGCACAAAATCACTTTCACTGACTTTTAAAATAAATCTATTATAATATATAAATATTTGCATTTAGTTAGAGTATTTAGAATTTATATTAATGTTAACCATTTATTATTATTTCTTATTTTTATGTTTGTAAACATTTTTGGGAGTTAAGGATTTGTGCAATATTGGTCTTGTAAAAAAAAAAAAAAAACACCAACTTATATATACATAAAATCTTTTTTCTTGAAAATGTTAGACGAGTACAAAACATTTACTTGGTTACACTACCTGATAATGGATTTTTTTATTTTTTTTTTATTTTATATTAAAACCGAAATATTAAAGCGTTAAGGCAGAATTCAAAGAGTATTCTTTTTTTAAATTTTTTTTTTTTTTGTTTCGCATATGCACTTATTTGCCACTTGAACGCATTTAATCAGTCTGGAGCTGCAGGAAAATGACTTCATCACCATTTATGATTTGCAGACTCTCTTCTGCATGGCCTTCGTTGACATTATTGCTATAAACTGGCCTGTTATCAGTCCGTAACTCGATAGCCATCCATTACACCTTTCACCCAAACCAGTTATATAGCATTTCCTCTCAGACTTCCCCCTCAGCCTTGAAGAACACGATACAAACTCCCTCACCCCAAGTGCATGTGCTCCACTGTTACGCAACCCACGCCGCCTTTGATTATACAATGAAGATTACGCTACACCAAGCATCCTCCAGTGCACCAAAATGTAGTCCAAGGCAGAGAACATATCGTGAAATTTGCATTCCTGAAGGCGATTTACGAGGCACAGATGGCGATATATCTCATGGAGGTCCGTCCGTGACCCGTTTCAATAAAAGTTCTTTCTGTGTCACGTCTACAAGGGAATTTCCCCACCCGTGGTTTCTTTACTTGAACTAATGTTGCCGACTGTAAAATGCCTGGAGTTCCCTGCTCTGTTTTACAGGCTAGGTGGTCCTGAAGAGCAGGGGTGATTCAATGGAAGGTAGCGTTCCTCCTCAGTATCGACTCAGCCA
The DNA here is from genome assembly GCA_018155175.1 of Sinocyclocheilus anophthalmus. NCBI lineage: Eukaryota > Metazoa > Chordata > Actinopteri > Cypriniformes > Cyprinidae > Sinocyclocheilus > Sinocyclocheilus anophthalmus. The sequence goes on along the minus strand of JADLZN010002381.1, from coordinate 104,557 downwards.
CTCGATAATATAGATGAGCACTCTGCACTGTTGCAGGGATTTAATTTGGCTATGCTGTGAGATAAAACGCATCGATCCAGTGGCACCGTTCTACCTGATTTGATTGGACGCTGCCATATCTCTTGTTATCTGATTGGCCTCGACACACTACCTTTTGATGATGTTCCTATTTGCATGCTTTTGCATATTTTATGAAGGGAACGCAAGATGGGCAACTCTAATGTTCGAGAAGTTCAGCCAGCTAATTGAGCCTTCATCAGCAGGCTAAACGTTACTCAAATACAAGCTGTAGTCAGTTAAGAAGGGAGCAGGTAGGTGTTACGTCACACAACGGCACCGTCTACAAATAGCACGAAATCCCATCGCTCAAAAAAACAATTTGTGAGCAAGAACCCGAGGAGGCGAAGAAAACCATCCCTCTTGCAAGCAAACCACATCCTATGACTGTAAACGCAGAGCGATGGGGGAACACTTTCCACTTCACTTCTCTGTGTAAATGAGGATGTGATCTAGAATGGCGGACACCGAGGTCATGAGGAAATGGGTCACTTTTCAGAATTAGCCCACTTGTGGTTATGCATTATTTCGATGTGGAACTGAAAATATGTTTGTGCTCGGTGACGCTTTCTGGAGGAAGTCCAATGCTGAGTGGATGTCTTGAAATTGTGGCGTAATATAGAGCGAGTATGAAATATTATTTGAATAAACAACCCTAAACTGTATGTAAACAAATGACCTTGAGAATGTAATGTGTTGCTTGTCTGCTTTAAATCCCAATTTAACCAGTATTTAGAGAGTGTCAAATCTAGGTCAGGTTTAATTTCAAGTAAATGTTCCTGCGCTAAAAAAATTCAACACATCTGTTAGCGCTAACGGACATTTTGGCAGCTTTGTAAAGCCAAAGTCACAATTAATCCAATTGTCAAACTCAAGTAAACAGAAGTATTTTATAGTAGCCCTCATGTAAACATTTTCAGTGGCAGATGCTTTTACTGCTCTGTAGTCTTGGTGCAACAGCGCCCCCACAGTCCAATGGCCACTTTTGGTACTACAACTTGTTATTCAGCCATGCAGGGCTGTGAAGCCCTTGGTAACCTCTGGCAGCGTAGTACACACTCAGGTTCGGGCTGACAAAGAGAGCTTTTACCCCCTTATTGCACTGTAAAAGAGGCTTTTTATACACGCTATGAGTGGAAGGCAGAGAGCCTTGCAATATCCATATCTTTTTTGATCTTTTTTTTTGATATTGTTTTTGTCCTTTCTCTCTCAGGCTAGTGTCCTGTGTGCTGACCTCATGGTGTAAGCAGGTGTGAAGATGAGTATTAGCAGCGATGAGGTCAATTTCCTGGTGTATAGATACCTGCAGGAGTCAGGTAGGTGCTGCTTAATTCAAAACAGCCCAAATCAACACTCCAAAACTGTAACTGTTATACAGCTTTTGCTTATTAACAGCGATGGTTGATAATGACTGTTAATATCCAAAAAGGACAAAAAAAAAACAGTCTACATGTCTTCTGAATCCACATGAAAAGAATATTATTATCAGAATATTATTTTCATTCTTTATTGCAAATAACACAGATATGTAAGCATATCTGTCAGTAATATCTACTATCAGCGTTGATTACAGTAAAACACTAGGACTGTTCACAGTCAGGGTGTTCTTTGAGGGAGCACACACACACACACACACACACACGATACCCTCCATGTAGCTGTGAGCTTGGAGAGAAAGTTGATCCAGCAAGCGTCACGCTAAAGTGTTTATCATTCCCTCTGGCAGGGTTTTCCCACTCAGCCTTCACATTCGGCATTGAGAGCCACATCAGTCAGTCTAACATCAACGGCGCCCTAGTGCCCCCTGCTGCCCTGATCTCCATTATCCAGAAGGGCCTGCTGTACGTGGAGGCCGAAGTCAGCATCAAATTGAGGGATACGTGATATCAATAGCTTATTTACAAATCAATCAAGATGGGGCCGCTACTTAACCTGCACAAGGAATTTTTAAACCATTACAATTAATTTGTGTATTTAATACTTACTTTTAAATAAATTTGTATATTGATAAATTTAGTTGGAATCTCACACAAAAATTTATTTTTATGGATTATTGTATATACAGTATATACAGTATATATGTATGTATGTATGTGTATATATTATATATATAATTATATAATTATATAGATATGTATGTATGTATGTATTGTGTATATATAGTATATATATATATATATATACATATGTAGGTATTATAATATATATGTATGTAGGTATGTGTGTATATATATATATATATATAAAGTGGGTACGGAAAGTATTCAGACCCCCTTAAATTTTTCACTCTTGGTTATATTGCAGCCATTTGCTAAAATCATTAAGTTTTTTTTTTTTCCTCATTAAGTTGTTTACAACAGCACCCCATATTGACAGAAAAACACAGAAGTGTTGACATTTTTGCAAATTTATTAAAAAAAAAACTGAAATATCCCCTGGTCCTAAGTATTCAGACCCTTTTTTCAGTATTTAGTAGAAGCACCCTTTTTGATCTAATACAGCCATGAGTCTTTTTGGGAAAGATGCATACAAGTTTTTCACACCTGGATTTGGGGATCCTCTGCCATTCCTCCTTGCAGATCCTCTCCAGTTCTGTCAGGTTGGATGGTAAACGTTGGTGGATAGTCATTTTTAGGTCTCTCCAGAGATGCTTAATTTGGTTTAAGTCAGGGCTCTGGCTGGGCATTCAAGAACAGTCACAGAGTTGTTGCCACTCCTTCGTTATTTTAGCTGTGGGCTTAGGGTCATTGTCTTGTTGGAAGGTAAACCTTTGGCCCAGTCTGAGGTCCTGAGCACTCTGGAGAAGGTTTTTGTCCAGGATATCCCTTTACTTGGCCGCATTCATCTTTCCCTTTATTGCAACCAGTCGTCCTGTCCCTGCTGCTGAAAACCACCCCCACAGCATGATGCTGCCACCAACCACCATGCTTCACTGTTGGGACTGAATTGGACAGGTGATGAGCAGTGCCTGGTTTTCTCCACACATACCGCTTAGAATTAAGGCCAAAAAGTTCTATCTTGGTCTCATCAGACCAGAGAATCTTATTTCTCACCATCTTGGAGGTGTTCCTTCAGAGTGTTTTTTAGCAAACCTTCATGTGTCTTGCACTGAGGAGAGGGTTCCTTCGGGCCACTCTGCCACAAAGCCCCGACTGGTGGAGGGCAGCATTGATGGTTGACTTTCTACAACTTCCTCCCATCTCCCGACTGCATCTCTGGAGCTCAGCCACAGTGATCTTTGTGTTCTTCTTTACCTCTCTCACCAAGGTTTTTCTCCCCCGATAGCTCAGTTTGGCCTTACGGCCAGCTCTAGGAAGGGTTCTGGTCGTCCCAAACGTCTTCCATTTAAGGATTATGAAGGCCACTGTGCTCTTAGGAACCTTAAGTGCAGCAGAAATTTTTTTGTAACCTTGGCCAGATCTGTGCCTTGCCTTAATTCTGTCTCTGAGCTCTTCAGGCAGTTCCTTTGACCTCATGATTCTCATTTGCTCTGACATGCACTGTGAGCTGAAAGGTCTTATATAGACAGGTGTGTGGCTTTCCTAATCAAGAGTAATCAGTATAATCAAACACAGCTGGAATCAAATGAAGGTGTAGAACCATCTAAAAGATGATCAGAAAAAATGGACAGCACCTGAGTTAAATATACGAGTGTCACAGCAAAGGGTCTGAATACTTAGGACCATGTGATATTTCAGTTTTTCTTTTTTAATAAATCTGCAAAAATGTCAACAATTCTGTGTTTTTCTGTCAATATGGGGTGCTGTGTGTACATTAATGAGGGAAAAAAAATTAACAAATGATTTTAACAAATGGCTGCCAATATAACAAAGAGTGAAAAATTTAATTTTGGTCTTAATACTTTCCGTACCCACTGTATATATATATGTGTGTGTTTGTGTGTATATATATATATATATATTATTATATATATATATACAATACATACATACATATTTATATAACTCTGTGTAGTATGGTATGTTTTATATATGTATATATATTGTATGTATAATGTAGGTTATATATGTATATATCTATTTATATATATATATGTAGATATTATATATATGTATTTATATATATATACATGGGGAAAAAAAAGTATTTAGTCAGCCACCAATTGTGCAATTTCTCCCACTTAAAAAGATGAGAGAGGGCTGTAATTTTCATAGGTATACCTCAACTATGAGAGTCAAAATGAGGAAAAAAAATCCAGAAATTCACATTGTAGGATTTTTAAAGAATTTGTTTGCAAATTATGGTGGAAAATAAGTATTTGGTCAATAACAAAATTTAATCTCAATAATTTGTTATATACCCTTTGTTGTCAATGACAGAGGTCAAACGTTTTCTGTAAGTCTTCACAAGGTTTTCACACACTGTTTCTGGTATTTTGGCCCATTCCTCCATGCAAATCTCCTCTAGAGCAGTAATGTTTTGGGGGTGTCGCTGGGCAACACGGATTTTCAACTCCCTCCAAGATTTTCTATGGGGTTGAGATCTGGAGACTGGCTAGGTCACTCCAGGACCTTGAAATGCTTCTTTCGAAGCCACTCCTTCGTTGCCCGGGCTGTGTGTTTGGGTTCATTGTCATGCTGGAAGACCCAGCCACGTTTCATCTTCAAATGCCCTTGCTGATGGAAGGAGGTTTTCACTCAAAATCTCACTATACATGGCCCCATTCATTCTTTCGTTTACACGGATCAGTCGTTCCTGGTCCCTTTGCAGAAAAACAGCACCAAAGCATGTTGTTTCCACCCCCATGCTTCACAGTAGTTATGGTGTTCTTTGGCTGCAACTCAGCATTCTTTCTCCTCCACACACGACAAGTTGAGTTTTTGCCAAAAAGTTCTATTTTGGTTTCATCTGACCATATGACATTCTCCAATCCTCTTCTGGATCATCCAAATGTTCTCTAGCAAACTTCAGACGGGCCTGGGACATGTACTGGCTTAAGCAGGGGGAAACGTCTGGCACTGCAGGATTTGAGTCCCTGGCGGCGCAGTTTGTTACTGATGGTAGCCTTTGTTACTTGGTCCCAGCTCTCTGCAGGTCATTCACTAGTTCCCCCCGTGTGGTTCTGGGATTTTTGCTTACAGTTCTTTTGATCATTTTGACCCCCCGGGGTGAGATCTTGCGTGGAGCCCCAGATCGAGGAGATTATCAGTGGTCTTGTATGTCTGTTTTCTTTTGTCTTTTCCATTTTCTAATAATTGCTCCCACAGTTTATTTCTTCACACCAAGCTGCTTACCTATTGCAGATTCAGTCTTCCCAGCCTTGTGCAGGTCTACAATTTTGTTTCTGGTGTCCTTTGACAGCTCTTTGGTCTTGGACATGGTGGAGTTTGGAGTGTGACTGTTTGAGGTTGTGGACAGGTGTATTTTATTTTGATAACGAGTTCAAACAGATGCCATTTAATACAGGTAACCAGTGGAGGACAGAGGAGCCTGTTAAAGAAGAAGTTACAGGTCTGTGAGAGCCAGAAATCTTGCTTGTTTGTAGGTGACCAAATACTTACTTTACCGAGGAATTTACCAATTAATTCTTTAAAAATCCTACAGTGTGATTTTTCTGGATTTTTTTTTCTAATTTTTTCTCTCATAGTTGAGGTATACCTATAATTAAAATCTTTTTAAGTGGGAGAACTTCCACAATTGGTGGCTGACTAAATACTTTTTTGCGCCACTGTATATACACTCTAAAGTCCGCACCTTAAGAAAAATGTGCTATTCACTGTGCCTAAAATGAATAATTGCAGAAAAAAAAAAAATGTTGTATTGAACATTAATGGAGCAACAGATTTTGTGTGAAAATAAATCATTCACGTTGTTTATTTTGTTTAAAAATCTTAAATGTATGAGGTGGCAAGAGGAGCCTTTTATCCCACACACAGGGTAAAAGGCACACGGTATTGATACAAATACTTCAGCTAAAATAATGCTTTTTTAAAATAATGTCTAAGTTAATACTTGTTAACTAAGTTAATTCTAGTATTCTAGAAAATACTAATAGTTTGTACTGTTTTCTGCTTATTTTGAAAAATAAAATATATATATTTTTTCAGTAAATATACTGTCATTAAAATGTTAATATAAAAATATATTTTAAAATACAGAAACAAAAAAAAGTAAAGATTCTGAAAGCATTCAAGGAGATCCCATAATAAATTAATATAGATTTACAGTAGTAACAACAAATAAAATTTTATTATATGATATGATTAATTTATAGATGATTATTATATAATATATATAATAGTTTTGATAGTAACATTTAGTAACACCACAGAACACCTATATTTTTTTATTTGTTTTGTTATTTTAAATTAGTTAGTTTTTTTTAGATTTTTTTAAATATATACACATGTCATAAAACAGTACAGATCCTATTCTAGTTTTTAAGTTATATTTAGTACATATAATTATATTAATATGTTTTCAATTAGTGTTTTATTTTAATGTTTTCCATTTTAATTTTAAAGTCCTGTAATTTTGTGTTTGTTGTTTTTTTGTTTTTTTTTCATATTATATATATAGTTTTTATACACTTGTTCAGTTTTTTGTTATTTTAGTGCATCAAATTAAACTAAATGAAAATGAAAAACTCTGCCATGATACCTAGCTGAAATAAAATATTTTTATTTATTTCCGTTTACAAAAAATTATGGTTTTCTTCGGTACTAATATTATAATTATATAAATATATTATAAACAAAAAATTTTTACATTTTATTACTGTAATTATGTCTTAGGCTTAATAATTCATATATATTATATATATTTATATATCTATATATATATCATTTGCTTGTGATATATTGACAAATGTCTTTCAAAAAATAGGCTTCATATTTTTAATGCAAAATTATAATTACTTTTTTATTCTTTTGATTATATTTGATTAAATACATCCTGGAGATGCTTTCATGAGATTGACCCAGTTATGATATTTATTATGATGCACAAAATCCTGGTAACGTTAAATGAGAGCCTGACTGATACTTTGATTTCTGTCTGCAGGACGGCACGCTGTTCGATGGGCGGCCAATTGAATCTCTGTCATTGATTGATGCGGTGATGCCCGATGTCGTACAGACACGGCAGCAGGCGTACCGAGACAAACTGGCCCAGCAACAGGCCACCGCAGCTCCCTCTGCAACCAGCACCAACATGCAGGGTAACGCCAAAAACGGAGAAAACACCGCAAACGGAGAGGAGAACGGTGCTCACGCCTTACCTAGTGAGTCAACAAATGAATCTGAATCACCTCACGCTGTTTATCATTGTTCAAAACAAGTTTTTCCTTAAAATGTAAAAATGTTTGTAAATGTTTTTGCTTTCAGTTATGTACTGCGGCTGTAAATCAAAGAGCTGTTGCATTTTCTCTCAGTGATGGATGTCATGTAACGTCTTCTGGGTGTATGTTAGTCCTCATGACCCTCTGTCTTTACAGATAACCACGCAGACATGATGGACGTGGACGTAGATGTGGAGATCCCTCAGAATAAAGCCATGGTGCTGAGAGGTCACGAGTCAGAGGTCTTTATCTGCGCCTGGAACCCTGTCAGTGACCTGCTCGCCTCTGGGTCAGTTATACAGCCCGCTTGTCTTCTGAATCTTTGCATCACTAAATCTATTCAGTTGTTCATCCACAGTAGGGGGACGCACCAATCAGATACCTAGATCAGTAACTACGCTAATACTGACCTTTTAAAATGGATTGGCATCTGTCAGTCATCTCCAATTCAGTACTCTGAGTTAAACACTGTCAATCTACAGAAAAAGCACAGGAGTCTCCAAAAGTTTTCTTTTGCACTCAATGTAATTTTTAAATACACATTGTAATTTGCTTGAATTTTTTTACATTTAAATTAAAATTTTTATTACGAGTTCATTCCAAAGAGTGTGGGATAGGAATGGTTTGAAAATATTTCTTGATTTTAATTGTTTCTGATTTTGAGAACCGATAAAAATTATTTGTAGCATGCTTCCCACCCAAAAAATAAGCTTTGTGCCTTGTTACTTGTTTATTATCATTAAACAGTTATTTTTATGTTATTATAATACAAATAGCCTTGTGTGCAATGTGTTTGTATACAAGTCAGTTGTTAATTTTAACCTTTAAAAAAGAAAGTACCAACTGACAGTATAGTTTACAGCATTAGTTTGAGGTTTTTGCCTCTTGAGAAAAATCTACCTGATATATATCCAAATTAATTGATATTGAATCAAAATTAAGATCACAGTTTAAAGGGATAGTTTGCCCAAAAATTTTAATTCTGTCACTCACCCTCATGTCGTTCCAAACCCTTAAGACCTTTGTTCATCTTTGAAACACAAATAAATTAAGATAGGTTTTAGAAAATCAAGAGCTTTGACAGGGGCGATAAGTAGTTTTTCAGGGCCAATGCCGATACAGATTATTACAGATCAAGTAGACCGATAACATATATTTTGAAACGATATATATGTCTGGTGTAAAAATGAAAATGATGTCAAAAAATTAGAATAACAAGGGCCTGACAAAAAGCCTTCCCTGGTGTTGGTTGTGTAGTACTCCCACACTGCACTTCTTACTCTTGTCTTCCTCTGTGTATCCATCTGCAATAAGGGTAATATAAAGAGAGAGCTATAAGTAGGGCCACTGTATGCTTCATGATTAAGCATATGAATACTGTACTACAGCTAAACATCTTGGGGAAATAAGTATTTGGCTTCAATAATTTACATATTAGAAATGTATGTGTAATAGCATAACCTCTCATAATTCCTCATTAATTATTTTCTGATGGCTAAAACATAAGACTGCAACTATTTTCATGAAACTATAACACTATTAGCTTTTTTTTACAGGCACCCTTAGTTCAGTAGCCTATTGAAATGTCTTGGCCTATATGACGCTAGAAATTTCAGTTAGTTTTAATTTACAGTACAGTGCAAATGAAGGCATAAATCAATTAAAGTATCTTTTAATCACAATGTATGATTATTAAACTCTTTATTTTAAAAAAGGGTTTACCATTAAAATTAAAATATGGAAGAAATAGCTTATTGTGTGATTATTCTTTTAAACTAAAGTTGTAATAATTGTTGTAGTAGTAGGCCTTTTATGCATTTCATACTGCACCACAGTAATATATTTTTGATAATTCTTTAAAAACTAAACGTGCAACTTATTTTGACGGGTTGTCATGAGGAACTTTTAAGTTTCTGTAGTCTATGTAAGTGTTTCCCATACATTGCTTTATTTGTGGCGCCCGCCACAATATCAAAACTGACCGCCACAAATAGATTTTCCATAAGGCTTTGAATTCGTTGAATAAACATGAACACTGCACGTTTCAAAATTGGTTTTGATATCATGTATTTCTGACGGAACAGACTTATGTCAGAAGATAGTTTGATGGGTAATTTAATTCTTCTTGCATGTAATAATGATAAAGATTGTCGAGCGGAAGCGCTGCATTGTGGTACAGCGTTACCGGGGGGGAAACCTGTCTCTATCACTGCAAAACAGCGCCTCCTGCATGCAAGGAATGAACTTGTAGGTAGATAATATATATATATGCCGCCACACGAGTGTAAGTCTGTGGGAAACACTCATGAAGTGCCTCCAGCGGGAGTCTCAGAGCAGCGCAGTTCGGGCGATGTTGTTCATGTATTTATGGTCCAGTAGTGAGACAACAGAAGATGAAATCACTGCGAGTGTCACCACTTTGTCTGATGTAGCGCGGAAAACACAATAACCACACGTCTGGGCCTTATAATAATAATAATAATAATAATTCCTTACATTTATATAGAGCTTTTCTGGGCACTCAAAGCACTTTACATAGAAGGGGGGGGGGGGTCTCTCCTCAACCACAACCAGTGTGCAGCATCACCTGGATGATGCTGGATGAGAATTAAATACAAAATGCCAAGAAACATGCAGGATTATATTGAAAGAGTGTTTTTGCGGCTTAATATTCACAGACACTAGTCTATGTCGCATTTTGATTTTAAGTGTACTGACCTACTTTTGATGAATTCATCCAAACTTTCTCAAATTCCGTGACATTCCACGTCATACATTAAATTCCATTTATATGACTGGATTCCGCGATTCCGTCCACATTTTCTGCATCGCGGAAATCATAGATAATATTGAGGTGTTTCGCAACTTCAGTGTAGTGGATTGTGATTTATTGCAAAGTCAGCAACATCTGCTGCTGCCTACTTTGAGATAGAGACATTTGTGCGTGATCACTGAAGCCGCTGCAGTTAGCAAGCGCTTCGGAGTGAGAGTGACTCCGCATTGTGATTCGGCGGGACTCGGACTCACAACCAATCAGATGGGGCGGTGCCTGGCCGCGCGGCTTACTTTAGGCCCCGAACAACGGTGGCTGTGTTCTGAGGAGGTGCCGATTCGAAGGCCGCACTGAAGAAAGAAGAGCTAGTGTACAGCAGAAGAAACTGATAAGTTATTTCTTGGCGACAGATGAATGTGCGAAAGAGTGGAGCCAAGCCTAGAGACACCACAATAAAAAAGATGCGTAATATCGGCCGCGATAATCGGTTGACCCCTATTTCTGCCCCTGCATAGACAGCAACCGCAACTACCCCATTCAAGGCCAGAAAAGTGGTAAAAGACAGAAGCGGCCATGTGACGTCAGGGGTTCCACCGTAATGTAAGAATCTACGAAGGGGAGCATGATACGTTAGAGGTTGGAGGAGTTATTAATTGACAAGAGAAAGAACAAGAAAATAGATGAAACTTATATCAAACGTGAGCTTCATAAAATATATAGGTTGACCCATGATCACTGGAAACTGTTTTTTAACAATGTCACTTACTACCTTTGAGTCTGGGTACGCTACATGTCAGTTTGCATGCTGCCAAATGCAGAGGTTAGAAAGCAGCGCGGAGTCAGATCAAAATATCTTAATTTGTGTTTCGAAGATAAACGGAGGTCTTGCAGGATTGGAACGACCCGGACGACAAGCAAAAGCGGGTGACAAGTAGATTAATGGATAAGAATATTCATTTTGGGTGAATTATCCCACTTAATACAGGAGCTAATCAAACACAAGCTTGTGAGATCACACTCAACCTCTTAAAATAGGGTATGTCAGATAACACGACAAGCCTATTAGTGTGGAATAGATATTATAAACAGATGAAGACTAAAAGCTGGCAGTGGATTGCTCAAGTATCGATATTCGGAAAGAAAGAGTGCGACTGGTGCATCTGTAGAAGGTTAAAAAGGAAGTGATGCAGGAAGATATTGATCACTCTGGACGCTAACTGAGAACAGCAGTAGTAGCTCTACACAGCTCGTCCTGAGGCACTGCATACGGGAAGGTGGCCAAGACGTGCCCAGCAACAAAGACGTCACCTCATTAGACTGGAACGTGAGTTCAGCTACGGCACGCTCCCTCTGTTCTAAAACTCTGTGTATTATGAAAGACTAACATTTCCTCTTTGTGTTTATCAGAGTGAAGGTACACTATTAGCCACAGGCTCCTATGACGGCTTTGCAAGAATATGGACTAAAGATGGTAAGCAAACAGGTTTTTTTGCCTTCTGTGCCAACATGCTGTGCTCTGTCATTCCATTCAGCAGACTGATAACTGTTCATTCACAGGTAATCTGGCCAGTACCCTTGGTCAACATAAAGGTCCAATATTCGCATTAAAATGGAACAAAAAAGGAAACTTTATCCTCAGCGCTGGTGTTGATAAGGTAAGAAAATAAGCTACAGTCTGTAAAGTGTAGTAAGAAAGCAACATGCTACAAACTACCAGACAAACTACCAGAATACCTTAGCAACATCTAACTACATCCTGACAATCATCTAGAACAGGGCAGTGTTATTTTATGACATAATAGTATTAAATATAATATAAAATATTTAGAATCATTTCATTTTAAATGTTTAGTAATTTTTTTATTTTTGTAATTTTTCTTAGTTTAAAAAAAATAAATCTATGCAGATTTAATTTTCTTTATTATAAGTTTTAGTACTAAACACTAAATGAAAATGAGAACAGCGATAATAAACTAAAAATCTTCTAGTTAATACATGTTGTGCGTGGCAACAAAATTACCCAAGTCACTTAAATATACATGATATTTTACTCCTGTCACAGCTGAGCTTAAAATCTACTTTTCTTCAGAACAACAACACTTTGGGATGCTCACACAGGGGAAGCCCAAACAGCAGTTCCCAGTTTCATAGAGGTTCACACAGATTCACATTTATATGAAATTGTTTCACCATGTCAGCATACCTATTATGCTATTTTATAAGCTCTTACGCGGTAGCCGATCTCCCGTCCACCTCAGCACCCGCTCTGGACGTAGGACGGCAGAGTAGACAACACGTTTGCATCCTGTAGCACAGACATGGGCATCCATGTGTGCAAATGGGCCCCGGGACTCCGACCCATTAAGACATTCAAGGACAACGTAAGACCGTCTGGTCTGGCCTTTCATACATGTAAAGTCTGACCAAAAGGATCAATATCCACACCGTCTTTCTCTCTTTCTCAGAATGAAGTTAATGCAATAAATGGGATCGCTGGTACCTGCTAGCGTCGTGTCTGATGATATGACTCGTAAGGTAAGACCCCTCCACAATGTTATTTTACATTCAGAGTCATTTGTTTTTCCATACGTGATACTAAGACCGAGGGCAAGTCGTAGACACATTTCAGCAGGTGTTGTGATAATGCAAGTGCGTCATGGTGGTCTAGACATACATTTGGTTGCGGGTACAAACGTTCATCGATCTGGAGGTATGAAAAGCAGGACACTTGTTGTTCATGATTTGCATAGCTCACAGCAAAGATCTACACTATCAAATGGAGCCCACAGGTCCAGGAAAACCAACACCCCTAATGCCATCTATTGGCTGGCCAGGTAGGAGTCATACACACTCACTGCTGATATGTTTCACCATATGTCCCACTTGCCGTAAACATCCCCCAATGAAACCAGATCGTTAAGGAAAAAGCAACAAGTGCAAGACTTTCTTGAAAGATTTGATTTGGAGATTTTCACATTAAGGAAAGGTGTGGAAAGCTATAATGCACATTGCGACTGTGAGTAGTTATAGGACGGGTGATACTGTATGATCAGAGAGGATGCCCACACGATACCCACTTTTTGTCCAGTACTGAGCCCGATACGAGGAACCAGATATTATTTTGATACTTGGCCACGATTACCGAGCGTACCGATACCAATATTTTCAGTGCATTTGTAAATTTTTTAAATATTGGTACAGAAACCAAAAGAGTATGTATAAATGTTAGTTGGTTAACCGGTGTTTCATTATCAATAAGAGACATTTCAATTAATTTATTCAGCAACCTTCACCATTTCTACTTATTCACAGTTTCTTCGCTTCGTTCGAACATGGGAAGATAAAAAATGACAAGAAACCTCGACTAAAGAGTTAAATACTGTAGAGAGAGTGTGCCAAATTCAGCTGGGATAATGGTAGATACACTTATAGAAAGCATGTAATGGATTACAACTCAACCCAAAAGAACGTATGCCTAGACAGTGTTAGTATGGACAAGAGTTAACAACAACTATGATACTTTGTTGGGCACCCTTAGCCTCAAGACAGCTGTTAGTCTCCCGGCATGCTGTCACCAGCTTAAATGCAAACCTCAACTAAATTTTTTTTTACAGGACTCGGTACTAGAATCATGTTTGGTCCAAATTTGTATCGATTTACTGGTAGTCACTGGTGAGAGGAATTTTGGGGTATCATTGTCAACAGCTTACTTTATTTTGCTACTCAGCACTTACATAATGAACATAGTGTCCTGCACCCACTAGTAAAAAATATCCAAAAATTATATCTGGACTTTGAATAATTTTTGGTTTGATTGTATATCCTTCTGTTATTTTCACACTTGATTATGCCCATTAAAATTTATTTTACTTGTTTTTGTTACTTTCACTGTAAATGTTTTGCTCTATTTTACATCATCTTTAATTTAATAGCATTCGAGCTGCTCCATTGCAGCGGCTTAGTATACTGTAATCACGCCCTTTGCTGTAATAATGCATGGAACCACTCATTATAAATCTCTTAACTGTGATATTTTCATAAATAGAATTTGCGTTTTTTTCATCTGAAACGTGCTGCGATTTATATTCCAAAGCCACTCAGATAATGCAGAAACACTCAAGCAAGCAAAACAGGCACGCGTGCACGTATTTGTACTGATGCCGAATAGTACAGCCTAGCGCATTCACACAGGCTGTTAGTTTCACTTTAACCAGAAAGTCGTGTATGCCTAAGGTTAAAAAAAATAATGTTTATAGTGAATGCCCATATAAACAGTCTTATTTTTATGATTTAATTTGAATCCAAATGATGCGTACGTGTGCTAAGTAAGTGAACATCAAAGATCACACAACAGACTTAAACCCCCCCTCCCCTGAGTGCGCGCTCTCGCGCTCGCTCTCTCCCTACCTTAGTAACTTGGTATGTTTTATTACTGTTTTGGGACACATCAGACCGAACTACAAAACCCTTCTAGTGATGTCTTGAGAAAGGCATATTCACTCGACAGCTCGCCTGCATCTGTTGCCGACGCGAGCTCATCACCAAGTGTGCGTGTGATCAGCCGCGAATCATCACTCATTAACTAATTCTGCTGTCTGTTGTTCATGGGTGTCGGTGTTCTTTGTCTGAATATGGGCTTAACATGCTGTGTGTATCAGGCGTTTGGTAGCGGGGAAATTTTAACGGTACAGGAGCAGTATGGCCGATACCGGGTGCATCTCTTATCAGACAAGATTTTTTGGTTATTTAACACACACACCTGTCAATTAAATATGTTCCAACTGTTTTCTTAAAATTTAAATAAGTGTGTCTGCACCGATGCGCAAGTGATCCAGTTCGAATCCACGCTCGAGGACCTTTTTGATCACACACCCATTCTCGCGATCCTACTTCGCTTCTGTATATTCTACACTATACTATCTAATTTATTTTTAGAAGTGCCATATCAGGGGTTTTATTTTTAATTATATATTATATATGTGTGTGTGTGTATATTGCAATGTGTGTGTTTCTTCAACTTTAGATGACAGCAAAGGTAAACAAAAATGTAATGTAACACTGTTAAATAGAATTTTTAGCATGAATATCCATTTTTCATGGTGAAAATTTTTTAAAATGTTCTTTTGTGAGGTGCTAAAATGCACTAGGTCACCATTCCTTTTGTTTTTAGTTTATTTATTTAGTTTTATACTTCGTATAGACGTTTTTCCTGAACGTGGAAGTCACGTCTAACTCTTAGCTGGAATGATGCTTTGCATTTGTGGTGTCCAGTGTGTTTAGTCAAATTTGCGTGTATTCCGTGCTGATAATCTAATGTTAAACCTATTAAAATGTTTAAAAAAAGACACATGGCTCCATAGCACCATCACTTTACAGTGTCGCAGTGACCATCATTTGTCAGTGCCTCACTCCTCAAAGTTTAATGAGTGTATAGATGACACAAAGCTGCTGACGTTAGCTACATTAAAAACAGATGGGCACTATTTGAATAGGTTCCTATGGAGACTGGAACAGAAGAGCATCCAATTGGAAGTCAGAATTCATAATGGCGGCGCTCATCATTTACTCAGGAAAAAGGTCTATAGTATAGAAATGTTTTAATTACCGTTGATCAATATCTTAAAAAGCTTTTTTCTGGCATGAAAAAAATAAATAAAAGAATGTTGCTTTTCTCACAATTGTTTGTCACAATTTTGACTTTTTTTCCCTCAGAATTGTGAGTTTACATTTCTGTGAGATTTTTTCCCCGCAATTTTTTTTATTACATGCCGGTAACAAGCTACTGTGGTTATCAGTCATAAAATTTTTACATTTTAAAAAATGATTATAATAATAGTTTATCAGTATTGGCCAGATTTTTCTTTTTTTGGTGTTACAGTCCTAATAAAATGTGTGGTGTTTACTAAAACTATTACTAAACACAAACTGATTGTTTTTCTCTCTCTCTTTGACACCTCTAGTGCTTCCTTTGACTCCACTGTTCGGCTTTGGGATGTAGATCGAGGCATCTGCATCCACACACTAACCTTGTCCGACACTGAAGGACCAAGACGGAGCAAGAATTAAGTACCAAACACCAGGGAGTCCCGTGTTACAGCAGTTGGCCTTCAGCCCAGACGGAGCCATCTAGCCAGCGGCTCTTTTGACAAATGTGTCCACATCTGGAACACACAGGTAAGACCAGAGGTGCTCTGATCACATTACGAACAGCGAATTCCCCACTGCAGCTGGATCTGAACTCTTATTGCTCTCATTTCCACAGACTGGTGCTTTAGTCCATAGCTACAGGGGGACAGGGGGCATTTTTGAAGTTTGCTGGAATGCAGCAGGAGACAAAGTAGGAGCAAAGTGCGTAGCCAGAACGGTTCGAGTGATCAAAGTACAAGCATAGGAGAGCGATGATCTATCAGTGAACACCTCAAATAACGGTAACGGATAATGCCTATATTAAATGTTTTCCTGCTTGCATTGTAGGTTTGTGTATTAGATCTGCGGAAATAGCGCTGCTTGCTGGAAGCCATGGACCGACTATGAATGTGTACATAGCCAAAATGACTGTCCCTGACCCTCAAACTGCTACAGTCCCTAGTGAACCATGGCCAGCCACTACAGACACACAAACCCTGACGCCACAGGCCGAGCGGAGAGGATGTGATTCCAACCAGAGACATTCAAATGACTTTTGTAAGGTGGAGAAAAAAAAACAATATAACAGAGGAAGAAAGACAAGAAGACTGGTATATGTACCAAATTTGGAAGATATTTTACTATTTGTTCTTCAAAACCAATCTCATCGAAATAAACGAACGAAAGGATTTTAATCTTTGTTGGTAGTTTCCGTTTCAGTGTGCAGACATATCGTTTTCTTTTCCTCCCCCCCCTCTTTCTTTCACACATTTGATTTGACGTCACAGCTGCATGATTCCAGGACTCATGGTTTCCTCCGTTTGACACAAGTACAGATATTTAGTCTTTTTGGTACTGGATGTTTTGTGATTTCAACAGTGTTGGGGACATGAGGGGGAAAAAAATCAATCTTTTTCATGTTCTTTGGTTTTCCTTTTTATGCTATGGTGTAACTGTAATCTTCTCTTCCCCTCGAACCCTGTTTTCACCCCCAAATACATTAACCACCACAGCAACAACAAAAACAGGCACGCACATCTACAGGAAATGCATCCGTTCGCTCATACTACTGTTTAGTTGGTAGATGTTCCCCTTAAAAAAAACACCAACAATTATGTTCCTCAATTCGAGACGTGGCGTTTGAGCTACCGAGGTTTGACATACATGTGGATTGAAAACAGAAAAACTTGCTTTAGGTTTGCAATATTTTGTACTTTGTTTTAATAATTGGATTATTTACTCAATTCATTTTGTCTTTTAGTTCCAGCATTTTTTTTTTTAGCTCTCTATTATGCTAAACATAAAATTGAAGCATATTTTTGTTGGAGAACCCAAAACCTAAAGCAAGTCTGTTGACAGAACATTGAACAGACATCTGAAAGACATTCTTTTAATGCTTTTGCAAATATAATTTTTGGGGTTCTCTGCACTACCATGTAATGGGATGCTGATGTTCATTTACAGTAATCGCCTGCATGAGGACAGTCTATACTAATGTGCTTTGGTTTTTGTCCGTGTTTAGACAGTGAAGCTTTTCAATGCCTCGACCATCAAGGGGGGAAAAAAAGTCACAGACCCCAAGAGTGCAAAAGTCTGTCTGAATCTGTTTTAGTCCCTCAGAGATATTTTTAGGCTATAACCTTGCATTTAAACAAGGGTGTCGTATTTTGAGATTTAAAACTGATAAAAACATCTGAACACTATTTATTACAGCCTATGACAACAGAAGGGTGTTTGAGTCGTCCCTTTGCCCCAGCGTCTGCCTGCCCACAGCAACCTTCAGTTCCTCTTTCATTTCTAATCATTATTCTTACTGCATCTGTGTCTCCTGGACTTTTTGTACTCTTTTAAAAACAAAACTTGAAGTGGGTGGTAGGCCGTGGGGGGGGCAGGGAGGGTTTGGTGGCGGTTGGAGGCTATAAAAAAAAAAAAAAAAAAAAAGAGTAAATAAAAAAATTAAAAAAGAGAGAGAGAGAAAAAAAGAAAACCCCAACAAACTACTGGAGGTCGGTTTGAGGGTATACAGCGTAGACCTCAGTTTTGCTCACTCTGCGTCCCGCAAGTTCTCAGATGTCCCCACACCTGGTCTTTGTTTCCCCAGTCAAATGTTTTTGGTTGCAAAAGTTCCCTCTGCATTGCATTGATCTGTTGTCATTTGAATCAGATCTGGAGTCCAAAATAAAGTATATTTTGATATTATGGCTGTGTCTTTATTGTCCTGATTTGACTATTCAATATTAAGTGATGGTGCAAATTAAACGGCTATAGTTATTAAAACTGAAGGCCATACGCTACCATCACGATAGGCCTAAGCTAAGTCTTAAGGTTGTGGGCCTCTTTTTTGCCATCTCTGTTTGAAAACCTGGAACTGCAGTTACTTGCGGAAATATCTTGCTTGCGTGGGTTGTACTCTGGTGCGGATGAATCTAACGTTCTGAGGACTGTGTATGTGTGGCAGTCAGTCACTGCACCGGTGTGGATATTTACTGTACTTCACTATCACAGATTCTAGCCTATGTCTTGGAATATATGACCCAAATAAGAATTTTCACTATATTTTCATCTGAACAAGCAAGTAACGAGTCTGTCACGTTTGTTCTGACCAATTTAGGAAAAAAGCATTACAATAAATCTCGCTACCAATGGTGATTTAATCAAAAGATCGATTAGCTCATATCACATCAAACCGTGCAAATTATTATTGTTATACTTTATTCTCAAATTATTAATGTTAACAACATCAGCATTGGTGACTATGAGTAGTGTGTATTAAGTGTGTAGATTTCAATTTCTGCACATTCCCTAATTATTGTCATACCATTAGAATTTCATAGCAAGGAATTCTTTTAACCCAAAAAGCAAATGTATGCTCCCTTCTAACTGGTTGCTTTAAAATACAATCTTGTGTAATCCCAGGCTATCTGTAATCAGAAGCACATTTAAAACTGGAATAGAATTTAATGTCATTCACATGTTTCATATAATCCGTTCGGGATTACAATATGCCGCTACAACATGATACATGTAAGTATTCTGGCGGCTGTGAGCAAAGGCTATAAACGGTGCGGCCACCTGCGTGATCCTCCACTGCGATAGCCTACTACCGGCAGACAACTTCTTTATGTGTGACAGACTGACGTAATACGCGAGTGCAGCTCGAATTTCCTGCGAACAAAAACCTACCGCGGTACCACTTCCCAAATTAGAAAGCATTATTATAAACTAACCATTGTGAATCGGGCTAAAGTAAGGCGATCATTTTGAACACTGGCTGGTTATGTACTTGCTCAAATATTGATTTTTGATTATTTTGAACTAAAAAAAGTTACGGACTGCAGCTTTAAGAATAGTTAAGCCAAAAAAGAAAATCCATTATTTATGACTACTAGTGTCACTCCTGTTTTGTCATTATTCCAAACAGTAATGTCATTGGTTAATATTGCTTTGCTTTATAATTTAAAAGTTCATTTAATTAGGCAGGTAAGCTATTGCTATTGCTTTTCCACTGTAAGTTTAAAAACTTTTCTTATACAACTTTGGGGTTGGTAAGTTTTAGTTTTATTTTTATTTTTTTTTTCTCATCTCATGCTCATCAAACCTGCATCAAAAATACAATAAAAACAGAAATATAGTGAAATATTACAGTTTAAAATAGCTGGTTTCTATTTTAATATATTTTAAAACAATTTTATTTTCTTTGCAAATCATTCAAGAAATATATTTTTAATTTTTAACAATGTTCAAAACCAGTCGTGCTGCTTAATATTTTTTGTGGAAGTTTAGATTTTTGATGAATAGTGACCGTTCAAAGAACAGCATTTCTCTGAAATAAAGTATTTTTTAACTAATGTCTTTACTGTCACTTTTGATGAATTTAATGCATGCGTGTTGAATAGAAGTATGCTTTCTTTAAAAAAAAAAAAACATCCTGAACTCAAGCTTTTGAACCACATCATATCATATTAACTCATAAATATTATAATTTACTTTTTACTTAAATACACAAATTATTTTATGCATACACGTTTGTCAACAGAATTCCCATTTTTTTTGGGTTGAACTATTTCCATAGCAGTCATATTTAACGTAATCTTGCCAAGAAAGTATTTGAATCTTTTATTACATAATATCTGAATGATGTGCTCTACGCATACATAAACAACTCACACCTATATTTCACTCCGTCTCATGGTTTCTTCCTTGTCACTCCAGTCTGCGCGTTAAATCACAAATTATATACTGGATACAATAACAGCCCATGATTTCCTTAAAGATCTTTTTGTAGCAGCTCTTCTTGGAACGTTGCTATGGTTTGATGGCATGACTGCAGATTTAATCACCGAGTTTTGTTGAGGAAATCAAAATAAATTTCCTAACTCGTGCAATTTGCTGGATTAAATTGCATTAAGTGGGAGGATATAAAAATAGTCTTAGCTTGCGAAAACTAGGGGCCTTTTTTTACCTAAAGAACATTTATGATCTATAATGGTGCAGCACTGTGAACGAAGTTTGGGCTGGTTCTGTGATCAGTGTGTGTGTCCTCTGGAGTTATGTGTGTTGTTTGGGTCACGGGCACAGTGTGAGGTAATAACTGTCCGTTCCTCTGAGACCTCAGCAGCACATGTTGTCCCACCTGATATCCAGTCGTTCTCATCCAAGAGAAGAATTGGTGTGGGGGACGAGCACCACGTTCTCAGTGATCTCTAGGATGCTCTGGAAGACGTCGTAAGCTACGGCGAACAGGAAGTAGATGGGCAGCAGCCAGTGGAGCCTGACGAGTCTCTCGCGCGCCGGCAGAGGCACCGTCAGATGCCTGGAAACAGAAAGGAGCGGTGAAACAGGAGGACGGATGGGGATATAGATGAACAAATGCTTCTACTCACTTGAAACGCTCGGATCTGGAGGATCTCAGCATGAGGAAGATGAACAAGCCCACCTCCGTGTTCAAGGAGAAGGAGACCACTTTGTCAAGCATCACAACAAATCCCTACGCAACAGGTAATAGGATGGAAAGCGTTATTTATCTGTGTTGTTTTTGTATACTAAAATTGAAAACTAAATCTATTAAAAATTGTGTTTGGTATTGTTATTGAAATCAGTGCTATTTCAGTATCATTGATACAGTTTGTGTTAATATTTTGAATTAGGTTTTTTAAAATATTTTTTATTTAACTATATTTTAGTTGTATACATTTTTTTGTTATTGTCACTATTGTTATTGTACTTGTTAAATTAGTCTAATTTGTAATTTGTTTAATGTGTAATATTATTATTAGTATTATTATTTTTAAATGATTTTTTTTTATTCATCTTTAGTTTTTTAGTACTTCACGTTAAATAAATAAAGAAAAATTTGTTTTCAGCATCTAAGATGCTTAACAAAAGAATAGTTTATTTTATTTCAAGTTATATTTTTTTAGGTTCAGTATTATGTATTATTTGTGTTTTCGTTAACAATAATCCTGAATGCAATAAAGGTTGTAATAAATTAAAAATCAATGAAAAAAAAAATGTAACATTGAACCTAAAATAGTGTATGCTAAATCAAAAAATAATATAGTACAAATAATAATACTAACACACATAGCTGAAGGGCTGCGCGTGTTGCATTTAAAGCCTAACTATCATTATTTTCAGACTGGAGGTTTTTTGTTAAATGCATACTTTCACTTTTTTGGCATTAATAATAACTGTCAGGCCACGCTGTGTTTCAGCTCAGTGAGGTTGTTATTGCAAAACCTTCCACAGCGGCTGAAACCTGGGACATCATGCATCTGCTTCCTCTGTAATCACTATGGCTGCTTGATAATCTTTGTTTATTTATCTGTGCCCAGTTCTTCCTCTAATGAGATTACTCGCAGCTGGATAAAGAAAGAAATATTCAACCTAATCCACATGCATCATCAACATTATTAGCATAAACTCCAACTCAGGCTTCAAATGAGTACTGGGACCTTCGATGCACAGCTAAACGAAACAAATGAGGCCGAAGCCAAAAAGCCATGGACCGTGCTGGAAGACCTGGGAAGGGAAAGCGTAGGTTGTTGAGTCTTGAGTTATGCGATTGTATCAAGGCATTGTTTTTAATGCGCAGAACCTTTTTAATTAGCAGAGTAAAGGTATGCTTGACTGTGTGTGTGGTGACGTGGTGTAAAGCTGTAAGAAATGGTGTGTGGCAATGATCGGCCGCAGGCTGAATCCAGATTTTACCGTCTGCAGTCTGTAAGCTCTGGACCTGATGTTCTCCACCGTGACTATGGGGCAACACCTGCGCGGACTGATTCTCGCCATGCCATTCACGTTCCTCCGAGTCCAGTTTGAGAAGACAGGCCATCTACTGAAAGCATAGGCCCGGTTTAGATCGTGAAAGTTATGCTATCGGTAATCGATGGCTACAGTGTAGAAAAAAAATAACAATCAGGCAATGCTTACTCGAGTTTCATAAGCCACAGATCGAAAACATATCCATACACACGCTTATATATAGATATATAGGGTGTGTGACCCTGGGACCACAAAACCAGTCATAATGGGCAATTTTTATCTTTTTATTTGAATAAATAATCTTTCCATTGATGTGTGGTTTGTTATGATAGGACAATATTTTGCTGAGATACAACTATTTGAAAATCTGAATCTGAGGGTGCAAAATAAACTAAATATTGAGAAAATCGCCTTTAAAGTTGTCCAAATGAGTTCTTAGCAATGCATATTACTAATAAAAAACTAAGTTGCTCTTGTAGCTATTGCTACATATACCCCAAAGCGACTTTAGACTGTTTTGTGGTCCAGGGTCACACACACCACACACTCCACACACACACACACACACACACACACCACTCTCTATAGATATTATCTTTTTTGGTAATTGCGTGAAAATCAGTGTACACATTTTATTAATATTTAACAAAAAATAATTTTTTCTTCACTTTAATTTTTTTAAGTTTTTATTGACATTTGCTTTTTTGGTCTATATCGTTTTTAAACATTATTTTGTTGATTTAGTTGTAGTTTATTTAGTACTTCAGTACTACACACAGAAGGCCTGTTCAAAACTGACAGTTATTTATTTTCACAGAACTTTCCCTAAGAAATCTCTATAGAACAAATGTATCACCATTTCCTCCACAACAATATGTACCCTGGACCACAAAACCATTCTAAGGGTACATGTTTTTTTACAACATAAGCCAAAGCTGAATAAATAAGTTTTCAGTTGATGTATGGTTTGTTAGGATAAGACCATATTTGGCTGAGATGCAACTATTTTGAAAATCTGGAATCTGAGTGTGGCAAAAAAAATCTAAATACTGAGAAAAACGCCTTTAAAATTGTCCAAATGAAGTACTTAAAAATGCATATTACTAATCAAAAATTAGGTAGGAAATGTACAAAATATGGAACACAAGCTTTATGTAATATCCTAATAATTTTTGGTATAAAAGAAAAATTGATAATTTTGAACCCTACAATGATTTTTTGGCTTATTGCTACAAATATCCCCACGACTTAAGTACTGTATTTTGTGGTGTCCAGGGGTCACAATTAAGCAGCACAAGCTTTAGTTTCTGCTTCATCATTACAGGAATAAATTACATTTTAAAATGTGACGCTATTACATTTACAGTATAATATAAATGTCATACCATTCCCTTGAAAGAACAGTTTTTTATGATATGTTTCTGACTGGTGGGATGTTTTGTATCGGAAAACAATATCGAGGTAATATTAGGCCCTGCTATTCCTCTCCTCTATGACCTTCACTTATTATTAATTCAAGGTTAAGAATACTTGTTCTTTTCCAATACCTGCTCTCACATCATAGTTACTTCTTACAATCTCTTCCTCCACAATACTGTTTTCACCGGCAACTAATAGCCAGATGCGAGCTCACCTCCCGCTCACCTGAACAGATGGAATGTGTCACATGCACCTCACTGATTGTTAGAGGCCTTAGTTGTGAATTCATACGTGGTGACCATGGGTTGGACTCAATTCACACTGCACCCTCTGCTGATAGCTTTGCTGGAACTGGGCCCAGAAACAGCTTCATGCAGCCATCTCTGATAGATGCACGCAGTCAGTGTAACAGATCCAAGACATTCATAGGGTCCGGACTGGACACACAACCTCCCAGCGCAGGGCCTTGATCATGGTAGACACGCTGATGACTGGCATTCAATAGGCAGACCGCAGTGGGAATACTCTTCTCAATCTGGGTTTCTACTGCATGGCGACGATCCGCTTTTACAATATTTATTTTTATTTTATCTTTATTTATTTTCATTTTTTATATTAGGAGATATTTCAATATAGTTGTTGCATATAAAATAAAAAAAAACTATATAAGACATGAACTAATAATAAAAAATGTAGACTATATATAGGGCTGAATGTATATGTACAGTATGTACGCAAATATTACTAATAAATATGACATTAAAAGTAAAAAAAAAAGTCACTAGTTTTTATAAAGTAATACTGTCCAACAGCGACACCCGCAGGTAGAATACTTGCGGAGGCTTGCCTCCCTTCGGCACATGGACTTACAACAGAGACCCTTTAGTGTGCCGTGAGTTTAGTGGGGGGTAACTGAGAATGAATGGGGGACAATCACGTGAGAGGAGGCAATGCTTATGCAATAATGATTGGATATGATCGGTTATGATTGGATGTGATTAGTTCATGTGATAAAAAAAGGGAGGGCTTATATTGTCCCAATACGGTGGCATCCATTTAATAATCTGAAATCAAGCGTGGCGTTAGTTCTGGCAGGTCACGTTAGTCAGGCTCGCATCAGCTGACTCTCAGCTGATCCCCATCTACCTATAGGATACGACACCTATCTAAGCATTCATATATATGGTCTCTCAGTATTATCAGCAGTTTTCGGATTGCTCAATATCTAATTACCCTCCTCCATCCCCAACTCCTCCTCTGTCAAGTCAGGATTCAGCCTTCTGATTCTCCTTTGAATCAGACTAATTCTAAAATGTGTACATAACATTATTGAACTTAACGATATCTGCAATACATTTATGTTGGTTCTGTTGCCCAGAACAGAACCATACCGCCAATCCAAACTGTATGCTAATTGTCAATCATCTTTGACGATAGTGGTCCTGACAGAATTAAAATGATAATTTACACTTTTATAATTGCATACTGTTTTTGTTTTATAATGTTCTACAATATAAGGTGCAGATAATTGCCACTATTTGAAATAAGTAGTATAAATAGCAGAAAATCCTACTATTTAACAGTGTAAATGGAATCAGTATTTATTTGCACCGTTGTTTACATAGGCAATATCGCTAAGAAAATACTGCTATTTTCACTTAGTTAAATAGCATAACTAAGATTAATAAATGCTGTAGAAGTGTTCATTCTTAGTTCATGTTAACTAATGTTAGCCTAACTAATGAAGTCTTTGCAAAATATTGTTCAAAATGTTACTGCCTTTCGTTATTATTTTGGAATAAATGTAAAAATTGCTAATACACCTGTGAAATGTATAATTATTATTGTAAAATTTAATAAAATATAACCCATGTTAAGCAAAATACAATATTTGTGTTGTGCTCTCTTTTTATGTAATGTTGATTAACCAAAAAAATGCCAAAACATTAAAGTGTACAAGGAATGAATATATAATTATCTATATAATATATATACTAATAATATTATATCTATATATAATATTATAAAATTGTATATAAGCTATAAGCTAAAGAACGTTTTTTGTTTTTACCTTAGCATCACATGGCCACCAGAGTGATGCTGAGATGTTGGGATTTTTATTTATTTTATTCCTAATACATGCACGATGAAGCACTTAGAGCATAATAAAATAAAAAGAAAAAACTCACTGGTGTGCTTCATGGCTATGCCCATCACGAGGAAGCTCACGGTTATACTGATGGTGATGAAGATCTGGATCAGCTCTGCCACCCATGAGAACCGGCTGTACTTCTGTGTTATGATCTGTGGAACAGCACACAGCCTTGTCAGATTACCAGCCAGCAGATTTCAGATTTGAAATAATGCACACAGTGAAGAATGTGTATGTTGCAGCTGTTATACCACCAGGTCACCACTAGATGACACCATTTGTCTTTCTGAGCACGACTAAACTAGTGAGTTGCCTTCAAGGGACTGCATTGAGAATCAAGCAGCTCATCTGCACCATGAAGTTTGTATGTTTGACTAAAATAAAATATAGATTAAAACAAAAACCGTTACATACAATAAAAACAACTCAGAAATTAAAAATGTGGTCCACAATCCCACTATAAACAACCAAAGGTGAGATATATCTGATCAAGAGCAAACCTATTGACATTTAAAAACCCCTGTCTTCTTCTCACCTTTCCAGAAGAATCAGTTCAGAGGAGCTGCTCGTGTGCTGGAGATCACACTTACTGTAGAGGTGAAGTTTTAAAGGTCAGCACTGCCTTAAACAGATCATTATGCCATATTTTTGGGCTAACAGAACAACAACAAAAAAAAACCCGTTTTTATCCAGAAAAAAGATGAACTTTGAGCTCAAAAGGTCTTTGAGCTCCGGGCAAAGGCACTGCACATTGAAAAATGCAACTTGTGGAAAACATTTTGATTTGAAAAGTCCTTTTTCCCCCATCAATAAAACAGGATTTAACTCATAACATGCTGTGTGTGGGCTAGGAAATGTGGGTCTTTCCAAGTATAGTCTTTCTGTCTTCTGTTCTCATTCGTGTGCGAGTGCCCTGATCTCTTTGTGGTTGGCGGTTCTGACTCATATCTGACATTTCAATCTTTCAGCCCCGTCTCTGGAATCTCAGCGCTGCACACCATCCCTGGGCTCTTTTCATGCACTTTTCGCTATCGCCTCTGCATGCTGTGAAATAGTTTGGTATTTTTGCTCTGATATGCCAAATCTGGTTCTTCGGACTCCTATGACTTTGATAATAATGAAATAAGCACACAGATTTTTCAGCAGTAGGGCTGAGCAATAAAACAAAAAAAATTTAAGTTGATTAAGCCTTTTATTCAATGTATGTATTATTTAGATAGATAGATAGATAGATAGATAGATAGATAGATAGATAGATAGATAGATAGATAGATAAGTAGATGCTAATTAGATAAGACTAGAGGAACTATCAAAAATGAAAATGAATTTAATTAGAAAATGTTGCGTTATCTGAATGATATTCCTGGTCAGGACCCACTTTAACATCAAACATCTGCACTATGCCAAGAAATGCCAAAGGCCTGTCCATTCTTTAGAAGGGTTCTGCTACCCTGGGTCAACTGCTCTGGAAAAGTTTTGAGGGGCTGGTCAGTAAAAAAAAAAAAGAGCAAATGGGAGTAGTATAGGGAGCCAAAAGTCCACAGAGAGGAGACTCAACGCCTCACTGCCCCTAAATTAGATCACAAATTCTTGCTCATGGCTCGTCTCACCACCGGCCCCTCAGGCAAAAGACTGCACATTATTGTTTAATACTTTGCTGCCACCGAATACTCACACACACAGCAATTACAGCACATTCACAGCAGAATTAAAGGGCCATACGCTAATCAAATCTGAAGGTAAGAATTACAACAGCAGACATTGATATTGACATTACAGCCATAATAATTCATGCACCCTCATGTTGTTTCAAACCTGCATGGCTTTGTTTCTTTAGTGGAACACAAAAGGAGATATTTAGTAGCCGGTTTGAATATGCAAATAACAAAATATTAGTATGGACTGCTTCAATGGTGCTTTTTTGGTAACTCTCTGCTGTTGCTGGTTGGGCATTCTGCTAAATATACCGAGCAGATAGGTCATATAAACCAGGAAATGAAATACCATACAATAAATACACAGCAATAAGCACTAATGGTTAAAGTGAGAGTAACAACATTTATAATGTTACAAAAGATTTCAATTACAAATAAACTACCCAGCATGAGAAACCCTGAAAAAATGTCTCACGGCTTCCACAAAAAACAATATTAAGAAGCCCAAATGTTTTCAACACTGATGATAATACGAAATGTTTCGTATCAAATCCGCATATTAGAATGATTTCTGAAGGATCATGTGACTCTGAAGACTAGAGTAATGACTACTGAATATTCAGCTTTACTATCACAGGAATACATTACATTTTAAAATTAAAACATATAGTATAAGGTTAAAATACTTATTTTTAAATGGTAATAATATTATTGTTTTTTACTGTATTTTTGAGCATGAGAAACCATTTTATCAACATTTATAAACATTTTATCGACCTCAACCTGTTGCATTGCTAAGAGTGAGTAAAATTCGAAATTGTCATTTTTATTTATTTTTGGCATTTTGCCTTCATTAAGATAGGATAGTGCAGAGTAGACAGGAAGCGATGTAGGATAGACTGAAGGGGGCGGGATCAGGAAAGGTCCTCAAGTCGGGATTCGAACTCAGGATGCCTGCAATGCAATGCCATTATATATCGGCCCATTGACCACTAGGCTATCGCCGCCGACAAATTGTCATTTTTAGACAAACTATTGAATAAAACCAAAAATGTGGCTGCTGTTATCAGCTTTTTTGATTCAGACAAGTACCTGGTAACAGAACCAATGATGGATGATCTGTTGGACGTTATCTTTAAATCCACGAGCGTTGTAATCTAGCGTGCCAAAACCGAATGTAAATAAAACATAAACGCGATTTGCACGCTTATCTAATTTAGGGGAAATTTTGAACCGCGTTAAAGGAATATAAGATCACTGCATCATAAATTTGAGATGTTTCCATGCAAATTAGGATTCTAAAGTTTCTCTTCATCTCGTCCCTTGGAGAAGAGACTTTATTTATATCCTTGATGCGATGCATATGAAATTGTCAGCTTGATACAATCTGTCTCAGGCAACCCATGAAACGTGGTTGTCTACGTATAAATAGAAACAAGCAGATACGCTACAAGACCGCTGCCACTGTGCTCCTCAGAGCATGATCACAACTTTTTCTGAAATTCTCTGTAAACTCTGCTGAAGTTTACAAACCACAGCCTTGTCTTTCATCATGACTAAACTGTCGGGCTTCACAGAACAGTTTTGTGTTGCATAGAAGAAAGTAAGCCTTGAGTAAATAATGACCTTTTGCAGTACATGACCTTTTTATGAATGCAAGGAAGATTTCTTATTTAAGGGTCCGTCAAATCTCAAGAGCCTCGTAGGGATGCAGAAGAATATAGCAAAAGCTCTGTGACAAATGTGCATAATAGAGAAGATAACGTTTAAAATGTATCAGCAATAGCACAACACACTTTCACTGTTCCAGCGCAAATTTTAGAATTACAGAGAACTGTAGTGTTTCTGATCTCTCCATGACTCAAAGGAAATGCCACCCTGTTGGGCTTCGGTGAAGGAAAATTATGCCAGCAGCTGCAGAAATCAACACCATTTCCTTAACAAGCATGAGATGACCTTTAGATTAAATGAAGCATGTCCTGTTGACAGAAACCTTTATCATGAATCACTCTGTTTGAAATTTCCATTAAACAGTCATCATTTATATGCCATCCATCCTTATCACTTTTGTTTAAACACATTTAAATGACATCTTAAAGGTTTTAGTTCAGAGCCAAACTCAAGGTCAGCTCAAAGCTTTGAACAGATAGCAGAGTTGTGATTGATGGCAGTTGTGAGGTCAGAGCCAGCTCATCATTATGCTAATCATCTCTAAGACAAAAGATTCTCACTATTGATCCTCTGTTCAAACACAGCGGTGGACACTGATTGGACAAATGTACACTGTAGACGTGAATGACCTGCTGAGAGATGTACAGGTATCTCAGCTACAGTAAAAATTTGTGAACCTCAGAACTAAAAAATTAGTCATAGACTATTGTGAATACAGACAGACAGACAGACAGACAGACAGACAGACAGACAGACAGACAGACAGACAGACAGATAGATAGATAGATAGATAGATAGATAGATAGATAGATAGATAAAATGACTAAATGATAGAACAATAGAAAGAACAAACGATCAAACGATATATATATATATATAGATAGATAGATAGATAGAATAAAAACAAATGATCGAATGATAGATAGATAGATAGCTATATAGATAGATAGATAGAAAAATAGAAAGAAAAAAACGATAGATAGATAGATAGATAGACAGACTAAATGATAGACATCGAAAGAACGACTGATCAACGATATAGATAGTAGATAGGAACAATAACAAACTAATGATCGAAACGACAGGACAGGACAGACAGACAGATAGATAGATAGATTAGATAGATAGATAATCTTAGATAGATAGATAGTAGATAGATAAGATAGAGAGAAACAACTAATGATCGAACAGACAGACAGACAGACAGGTAGATAGGTAGATAGATAGATGATAGACAGACAGAGAGATAGATAGATGATAGATAGATAGACATATAGATAGATAGATAGATAGATAGATAGATAAATCTTAGATAGATAGATAGATAGATAAATAGATAAATCTTAGATAGAGAGATAGATAGTGCTAGATAGCACAATAACAAAACTATGATCGAACGACAGACAGACAGATAGATAGTTATAGATAGATAGATAGATAGATAAATCTTAGATAGATAGATTAGATAGATAGATAAAATACGAATGATTAGACAATAGAAAGAACAAAACGATCAAACGATTATATATATATATATAGATAGATAGATAGATAGAATAAAAACAAATGATCGAATGATAGATAGATAGATAGATAGATGATAGAAAAATAGAAAGAAAAAACGATAGATAGATAGATAGATAGGACAGACTAAATGATAGAACATCGAAAGAACGACTGATCAAAACGATATAGATAGTAGATAGAAACAATACAAACTAATGATCGAACGACAGACAGACAGATAGATAGATAGATAGATAGATAGATAGGAAAATCTTAGATAGATAGATAGAAGATGAGATAGATAGATAGACAGATGAATAGATAGTAGATAAATCTTAGTAGATAGATAGGATAGTAGATAGTAGATAGATAAATCTTAGAAGATAGATAGATAGATAGATAGACAGACAGATGATAGATAGATAGATAGATTAAATCTAGATAGATAGATAGTAGATAGAGAGATAGATGGATGATAGATAGATAGAGAGATAGATAGAACATAAAAACTATGACGAACGAAGACAGACAGATAGTTATAAGATAGATAGATAGATAGATAGATAGATTAGATAAATCTTAGATAGATAGATAATAGATAATAGATAGATAGATAGATAGAGAGATAGATGATAGACAGACAGACAGAAAGACAGACAGACAGACAGAGACAGACCGACAGATAGATAGATAGAATGACAGACAGATAGATAGATAGATAGATAATAGATAGATAGATAGTAGATAGATAGATAGGTAGATAGATAGGATGGATAGAAGATATGTGCCGCTAGATTTAGTTTAAAGTTTTGCTTAACATAATGGGATCTATAGACGGATAGCACTTTAGGTTGCCTGTGTGAAGGATGGAAAGGTACTTCCATGGAAACAATCATGCACTCTACATGGGATGCATGCAGGGCCTAAAATTAACACTCGCCAAGCGCCAAATGCGAGTAAAAATCAGCGTTGGCGAGTCCATGTAACAGTGTCAGTCGCCAGTTGGCGGGTACAACTTTTATTAATTATAACAATGCAATGTAGTGAGAACAACAGGCAATTTTTAAAGAGATTCACTGTTTCTGACATAAGCAAATAAAATAATATTTTCCGAAGACAAGATCACCGTGATTAGCTGTTCTGTCATAAGCGACAAGAGCGAATCAAATAATATGATACAAACGGGCTGATAAGGTCAGAGCAGTGTGATGACCAGCTTGTCCCTAGACACGGTTCTAATAACTTTTACCTGAGAAGATTTTGCTGCTTCATTTCGGAAGATTCACTTTTCCCTTCTTTATTCTTCATAACCTGAGAATGCGGCGACACATGCCTGGGTTACGCCCCCCCCCCCCCCGCCGCCCCCCCCCCGTCCCCCCCCCCCCCCTCCCCCCCCCCCCCCGCCTAAACAGTGCAGTGAAGTATAGTTTGAAAGACTGTGTGTTTGGCTGTGACACATACACCGAGCCGCTTCAGACAGCTCACCAGTAGCGCTTGCACGAAAACACACACAATTATGTCAAAATGAGCGGTTTTGCCGAGTTACTTTGTAAACGTAGTCTAAAATGAGTTATAAAGTCTTAAATGACCGTAAAGTGTTATTTTTTATCCATATAAAAAAATATGGATATGTGTCAGATCAGCGTCATATGCATCAGGTTTTAAAGAGACAGCACTGATTTTAGTCTGTCATTGATGTAAATCAAAGAACAAAATAAAAAGAGAAATCCTTGGACTGTTCTAGTCGCTGATTAACTTTTGTAGCTTGAATAAAGATTAATATGCATAGTTTATGCATATACAGTATAATACAGTTTATGTTAAGGTTGTTTTTAAATCACTTAATTTAAAATTTGTTATATTTCAGAGCCTATTAAATGTTAATAGGAATAACTTTCAATTATACTGTAATGTTGAATGGCTATTATTAATAGGGAAAATTGAGGGAAAATGCACCAGCAGGACAAAAACATTGTAAAAATGTTTAGTTATTGTAGTAGTAATAACTGCTTGTTTTTGCAAAAAGAGTTTCATGGCTGGTAAAATAAAAATCTGGCCGGTAAATTTGATCATGTCACCGGTCATTGGCAGGTGTGGCAAAAAGTTAGTTTTAGGCCCTGGATGCATGTATAGTAAGCAGCTCTCAGTGGACACACAAGCCTGTCAGAAGCTCTCCGGCAGGTGCAGAGGAACAACGGAGCATGTGTCCCGACAGAGAACCTGGGAGTGCAGAGTTACAGCATAATGCTAAACAGCCCTGCGTGTCCCAAACGCCTGCAGCAGAGCCTGAATAATTGATGAAGTGCTGGGAATGTCAAGACCCAGCGAAATCTCTGTACTTGTTCCGTGATCAATGAGAGAGCCCATATTTCTTGACACCCAACTTATCATGTTTACATTAAGAGTCTCAACTACAGCTAATGCTGTTTGATGTTGCTCAGCAAAATCATCTGCTTCAATGGTTGCCTCTGAATTAAGGAACTCCAGTTCCAGTCACAGCAAACCTTTCAAATGTATATTCCCCCAAGATTGTATGCCACGGGACCCGTAGTAGGGTGCACTGTCAACGCAAGCAAGAAAAAGCAGGATTATACAGAACTGATGATATATGTGATATACCCCTGGGATTTATTAGTCTATTTCATTTTATTAGACATTGCTGGATAAGCCAGCTATTCAATTGAGAAACAATGATTCAGCACAGTAAAAAACTATTTCATCATTATGTTATAAGCAATGTTTTCTTTAAAGCAGTACATACCAATGCACTTCTAATGGGGCCCCATGCAGAGGAGTCCATCTGTATCCATTGTCTTTTTTAAAAATTAATTATACAACTGAAGCTGAGAGAAATGTTTGTAAATATGCAGCGTTGATTAATTTGCTAGAAAGAGAGCATACTTGAACACTATGGGAATTTCAATTACATAGTGGCATAAACAGAAGCCAACAGAGGAAATGCGTTATTATTTTCTCTATTGCTGTGTGATCTCTACAAAATTTACCAGTGTCTGAAAAAACTCTTGAGTTTTTCGGGGAAAACAAAACTGAAAACTGCACATAAAGTATATAAATAACTGATTTAAATATTCCAATACAACTGTATTCATGCACCATCGTTCATTTAATGCATTGATAAAAAAGTTTTTATTAATAATCGAATAAACATTCATCAAAAAATTTTCCTTTTAAAAATCCAAAATATAATATGTATAACATAATATTAATACAATATTATAAACATACATTGATTAATGTACAAATATATCATTTATTTTTATGACTTTGAAATATAAAGTAATAAAATATTAAATTAATAAATTAATACAATTATGATTGTGCATTTACATTTATATTTATATATTATATAGATGTAACTAACTATACATGTTTAATTTTAATTCAGTGTGTTTGTGGTAGTGTATAAAGCATGTCTTATCTTTGTTTTCATCCTGATACAACTGACACAATACAGTATTTTCACTGTCCATGGTGCTGAAGTTGAGCAAATTGAATAATATTACTCTGCCTGCAAACTGAATGCAATGAGAGGTTATTTTATATACATAATTCTGGCAGATAAAGCTTCAAAATAATTTTATTACATTTTTGAAGATCCATGCCCCTCTTTGTGTTTTTGTGAAGAATATGTTCCAGGGGGAAATTCAGTCTTGTCAGCTTTTACTGACCAGCTCTGACAACTTCCTTTACGAACATGTTCATCTGGTTGCCCTGTCAGCTGTTTTCTAAAGGATGAAAAACGTGTTACAGCTCCCTCGCCTTCCTAATGCCATCATGTTTTGTTTTCTGTCAGTTTCTCCTCCACCTGTCTTGCCGTAGCCGAGCTGCCATCATTTACTTTCCCGATGCCTTCAGCTATAAGGATTCATTGGCTCACCAGTCTCATCTGCATAATCCTTGCCCATACCGTGCAGATCGAGAAAGACGAGCTCCCCAAATTACATCAATCTCAAAGCTGGCTGGCACTGGCTCAAGAACATTACCTACTATAAGTCTCTGTGTTAACCAGTATGTAAATGAGCACATCAAAGTTGTCCAACACGTCCGGTCCACAAAAGCAGGGTTACAGGGCGGCTGACCTGCTGTCTCGTCAGAGCAGTTCCTCGTAACATCCCATGAGAAGGATCTAATATATTCCTTATGATGAAGGCTGCTGAAGCAAATAGTGCTGAGTCACCACCTGCTTCAAAAGACCGGTGCTCGGCAGATTCATATTTGAATGAGGAACAAAAGTTCACTTACTTCAAAGTACTTCAAAAGTTTTCTTTTTAGTTTTCCTAAGGTTGAAGATTTGAAAGGTTGAAGCCGTTTACGCTATAAATATACAGATGGACGAAGCTGATTGAGAAGAGAGAATTTCATCAAGCCTGGACAGCGTATTCTAGGAAATTGTACAAGATAAAGAAAATGGCTGATTTTTGTTATAGCAAAAATTCTGGTGTATGAACACCAAAATATGGGAGTGCAAAGATAATTTTAGCAAAGCAGAAAATACAGACTGCACAGTCGATCCCATGCAATATCCAAGTGTTTCACTGAAGCATCTGCAGTGGATCTGTGCTGTAACCAGTTTTATAACCCTATATAAACCTATAGAAAACATCATAAATAATGGACAGATAATTGTGAAAATAGATTTTCCTATAGTGTACCTCTCCTTTTTTCCCAACTGCACTAAGAACAGCCTCATCTTTGGTCTAAACTCTAATATGACTTATTTTCTACCCATGGTGCTGGATTTAGACCATTTTTTTCTTGGAAGAAACTCTTTTTTTCCTACTCTGATCAATATCAGCATCGACTCATTCCCCCTCTTATAATGTGCATCCTCCCAAAATGTTCACCTTTTCTTTGCGTGTACAGTGGCGCCCGAGCTCTTTGCCTTATCTGACACCGAATCTGACTTGAAAGCAAAGGTGTCGCCGTATCGATATCTGGCCCCTCTCACATATTTCATCTCCACCAATGTCTATTCATATTTTCTCTCCCAGTCACCTAAAACCCAATAATAAAGCAGGCAGGTCAGGTCTCACATATCCATCCATTGCAACTGACATCTCCCACTCGTCTTCCCCTGGACTCTGGCATTCAACGTTACCTCTTATTAATAAATGGATCTCAGCTGTTTTAAGCAGTGCTCAAATGGTTCTGACAAATATTGACCCAGAGTAATACATAGAGAATTCCTATGCATCCTGATTGGCAGACTCGCGCCTTCCATCACAGTCAACCCTCCAACGGCTGAATTACACCATCAGACAGAACGCTTGAAGAGGAAAAAATAACTCATGTCAGGTTATATATATTATCTCGACCTTTGAAATATGGAAAGATAATGTTAATGTTTTAGGCTAATTTTATGCTCATGATACGTAATGAATGTTACATAATCTCTTTAAACAGCACATGAATGCTCTCTACTGGAGATATTCAGAGATGTTGAACTACACTATAAGGCTTATTGGATTTGCCACTGTTGACTTTTTGTTAGTCAGATACAGGTAGCAATTAGAGCTTTAGATGAATAAACTGCTTGCTTCCTTCAGCACAACTTAAAGAATTAACTTGTTTCTGAACACCTGCTTTTCAGTGAAAACAACCAAAACACCTCAAGGAACTAGTGATGATTGTTATTGACTCTTGCGAAGGATCTTCTGGCAAGCCAACTCTCTTTAGCTGATATATAATGAAGAGCAAAAGTAAACCAAGATTTGACAAAGCAGTTAGAACTGTATTCAATTCAAAATTGTACTAATTGATGTTAAATTGTGCAATAGCACCATATACAGTAGATGAGAAAAAGGCAACTGTATCTAAAATGGCTCACTATTTCATATATAATGTCCAATAAGAGCTGTTTTCTGAGTGAATATCTTCATTCTTTACATAGTGTTTTATACCCATAATGCACTCTGATAACACTACATTTAAAAGGGTCAGTACAATTTTTTTTCGACTTTATTTTAAGGTCCAATTCTTGCTATCAACAAACCATAAACTCCGAATTTTGCTTCAATAAACTCCAAATTTGCTGCTTATTAATAGGTAGTAAGGATGTTGATAAATTTGGGAATTGGGTAGGATTAGGGATGTAGAATATGGTCATGCAGAATACGTTTTATAAGTACTAATAAACAGCCAATATGTTCATAATAGGCATGCTAATAAGAAGCTAGATAATAGTGAGAATTGGTCCCTATACTAAAGTGTTACCTTTTTAAAAAAAAAATTTAATGTATTATATTGATGTCATATTATTGTCAATTTATAGGGCCAGTTTTACTGACCCCAAACTTTTGAACATTACTGTATAACTACAAAGTAAAGTTGTTATTATAGTAACTCTCTGATTAAGGATATTTATTTCAGCATTCAAATATTTCCAGTAATTATGTTCACTCCACTCCTATTTAGTACACAATGCACATTCACTATATTAGGAGCAGTCAATGAGTGAGCAATTTTGGATGCAGCAATTACAACTTCATTGTTGGTTAAACTAATCTCTCCTGCCCATTACTATACAACGGACTGATGAATTAGCCTAATTCATGACCTGATGGAATGGCGTGTTCATTAAAATGGCTGTGCAGGATAATTGTGTGTTGTTCCGTACCAGCGTTTGTGCTCTTGAATGTTGTTTTGGCCATGGAGGCAACATGCGACCGTCATCAGTTCTGACTCACTTCACCGTTCAAGCATACATAATATGTAACACGATTAAAAGTGAGAAAAATAATCTGAATATCTGTGCTGCATTTTAAGTAACCACCTACACGACCACCTCCTCAATGAATGTGCTGCCATCACTGCTCTGAGTTAATTTTTTTTCCCCAATCTAACAGCCATCACTAAATAAGTGAGAACATTTTTCACTGAATAAAGTGCACTGAACTGTCATATATATAAAATCAACTATTATGCATGCATTATATCTGTTAGCTGAGTGACAATGGAACAATATTTTGCCCATATTTTGATGTTTCATTTCCACAAATGTAATTTAAAACATTAAAGTAGACACTTTATTTGCATTTAATATGCTTTCTATGTATATAAAATTACTTTTGTAAATTTAATTTAAGGTGAATGCCAAAATAGGACATCATGCAATCGTATATATATATGTTAGGCTTCAAAATCAAAACAAATCCATCAGAGAGATAGCAGGAACATTTGGGAGATAGCAGGAACGTTTGGGAGATTCTGTGAAAAAAAGAATGCACTGGTGAGCTCAGCAACATAAAAACACCAGGATGTCCATGGAGGACAACAGTGGTGGATGATTGGAGGATCCTCTCCAAAATCCCCCCCCCCCCAAAACCCTTTCACAAACATCAGAAGAGAAGCACATCCCAGGGGGGGGGAGGTAGGTGTGTCACTGTCAAAATCTACAATCAAGAGAAGACTTCACGAGAGCAAAATACGAGGTTCCACGCAAGGTGCAAAACAAAGCCAGATTCGACTTTGCCAAACACATCTAAAAAGCCAGACCACTCTGGAAAAGCATTCTTTGGATGGATAAATTAAGGTCAACCTGTAGCAGAAGACGGGAAGTAAAAAGTATGGAGAAGGCTTGGAACAGCTCATGATCCAAAGCATACTACATCATCTGTGATACATGGTGGAGCAGTGTGACGGCATGAGCATGCATGGCTTCCAGTGGTACTGGGTTACTGGTGTTTAGTGATGACGTGACAGAAGACAGAAGCAGCCAGAAGAATTATGAAGTGTATAGAGATATACTCTTTGCCCAGATTCAGTCAAATGAAGCAAAGTTGATTTGACAGCACTTCATTGGACAATGACCCAAAACATACAGAAAAAGCAACCCAGGAGTTTTTGAAGGTAAAAAAGTGGAATATTCTGCAATGGCCAAGTCAATCTCCTGCACTCAACCAGATTGAGCATGCATTTCACTTGATGAAGACAAAACTAAAGGCAGAAAGACCCACAAACAAACTATAACTGAAGTCAGCAGCAGCAAAGGCCAGGCAAAGCATCACAAATGAGGAAACCCAATCTTTGGTGATGTCCATGAGTTCCAGACTTAAGGCAGTCATTGCCTGCAAAGGATTCTCCAAAAAAAAGTAATTTTTTTTATGATTATATTAATTTATCCAATTACACTTGAGTCCCTGAAAATTTTTATTTGTATTATTTTATTTTAACTACTCTCTCTTAGGGCAACATTGCTGTCATATGCTTTCAGCGACGGTGCCAGGCTCCTGTTGGTGGCTTGCAGGTAAGCATCTGTTGCTAGTTGAGGAAGTGGAGAAACACCTGTCAATCATGTCACTAACTAGTGAGTACAGTGACTGACTCCCCGCGGTAGGGCAGTTTTGTAGCAGCGCACACACAAACACTCTGTGGTGTATAATAAATACACCGCATGATAGGGATTAGAGGCAGGCTAATTATAGACTCTGTATAGCGCACTGACGCTCCTCTGGTACAGTAAGCCCGTCGCAGGAGGGGAAGCCCACACTGGGTGTGTCAATCACTCGTCTGGAATGCTCACTGCTTCAAAACCTCCTCTCTTTAGCTGTCTGGGTGACAAGTAAACTGTTGTAGAGAAATCACAATCATGTTTATGTTCCTGGCGGCTGCTTTCTAATAAAAAATGCTTGTTGTGTTGGAAATGATTACTTCAGCAGATTTAATATAAATTAAGTGTCATCTGAGACTGTAGATATTGAAATGAAATTTGGCATCAGCAATATTTATGAACAACTGATGAGTCTCAGTATTCTCAAGGGTGAAATTAATGTACAAACATGATTAAAAAAATAAAATTATATAATAAGACTACAATTACATTTTTTCACTTTTTTTAAAATGTGAAATTTGTAAGATTTTTTTTGTATTCTCTTAACCCAGTTTAATGTTCATTGCATGCAATTCATGGGTTTATCTTCATCAAAAGTCTACACACTGAGCCTCCCAGGCACCATCAGAATATTCAGAGAGATCTGCTCAGACCTGTCAATCATTCCCAGTTCGACCAACAGTGAGAGTTTGGGGCGTGGCTATTGAAAACTGAGCCAGAGGCCAGTGTGGGACCATAATGCCGAGTTCACGCTGCACGATTTCAGCCCCAATTTTCACTCACCATCAGGTTTTGCGGAATCGCCAAAAAATGCCCAAAATCGGAGGCTCGTTCACGCGAGTGACAAACATGCAGTTTGAATGATCAAAGACACGATCTGAGAGATTCGCTCATGCCTGTGAAATATTTGGCATGCTAAATATCTGGACCTGTCGACGATTCAAAATCCTGCTGTGTGAAATGAGTTCTGATTGAAAAATACATCGGTGATGACCTACAGAAGGGCTGGACGATTAATCGAAAAGAAATCGAAACCGAAATTCAGAACGTAATTTTCCCATGTCGGTTATTTTGTTTTTTTAATTCTATTAATAATTTCCCCTTAAAAACATACTTCCACTTGTGTAGTTGGGCACTATATGACTGTTGCGCTCACGACTTTTGCAGCGTCTTGCACGTGAGTTGCGTGTTAAAAGAATTTCAACTTTTACACGCAGCACCGCTCATCAATGTAAGTTCCAAAACAGTGGAGCAATCAGAAGACCCCGGAGGCAGGGCAATAAATACATTCTTCCTTCATTATTTTAAAAATAACAAAGATAAGGAA
This sequence comes from Sinocyclocheilus anophthalmus, assembly GCA_018155175.1. Lineage (NCBI taxonomy): Eukaryota > Metazoa > Chordata > Actinopteri > Cypriniformes > Cyprinidae > Sinocyclocheilus > Sinocyclocheilus anophthalmus. The sequence goes on along the minus strand of JADLZN010002381.1, from coordinate 63,957 downwards.
ATGCACTCGAAACCCCCCCCCACCAACCCCCACCCCCCACCTATAAATGTTGAGTATATTTACAGTACAAACTTTTAATGAACTATGAGGGCAAAAAAATTAAAATAAAATAATAATCATACAATAATTGTAAACGAGGTAAGTGTTTAATTAATCATGGTTTTGATTTTAGGTCATATCGCCCAGCCCTAACCTACAGCCTATGAGAAAGCAAGATACAGGGCAGCGGGAAGTTCGGGGAGGAGTTATATGAAACGTAGTTTGCGGACCAGAATTGTCTGTGATTCTTCCTATTGTCATGCAGTGTGTAACCTCCTGTCGCCGATCCACCGAGCAATATGTGAACACCGCAACAACTGAATGCTACCCCAGATAGTCGTGCAGTGTGAAAACAACGGTGATTCGATGACTTTGAAAATCAGGCAGTGTGAACTCGGCATAACTGACACGTTACACTCAGATTTGGTACAGAAGTGCAAGTCAAAGTTCAAAGACTTATCACAATGTGAAGAAACAGGCAAATAGGAAAAGTAAGGGTAAACACTGGCAGTGTTCTTACAAGATGGAGGAATCTGATGCCAAATTTGCAGTTTCGAAGCTAAACACAAGTTCTTGCCACAAATGTTAGCTCTTAACTGTCAAGCCTCATATAAAACAGTAAGATACTGTGATGCACGAGTAGCACCAAAACGGCATACTTAACCTTTAAAGCAACTTTTCACTGCAGTTAACCATTGCTAAATTAAATACATGTGATGTATCTCACTGTCAATTTTTTAGGTAGATGCCAGCTTATTAAAAAAAGGAGGCAAAACTACTTGAAAGGTATTTATGCTAATATAAACAGAAGGTGCTTTGGAGGTGATATCCAGCACATGAACAGCCAGCCACTCGATCTTGTACATTTTCATAACAAGCAGAGCTGAAGTCTTTCCTCACAAAGCCTTCTTGTAATACAGCACACCTCTGTGAGGCGAAGCATGAAGGTTGCACTCTGTGCAATGCAAATGTCACAGGGAAAGCGGGGACGTCAGAGCTTGAAAACGTCCTCAAACGAGCGTGTGTTCTGCCTACCCAAACGTGACAGCATAAAAAGAGCAATGTTTACTAACTAGGGTGATGAACCCCCTGTTGAGCCCCCTCCCCTCCTCAAACAGCTACGTCTACTGCAGGAGCTGATGACACATTTCTGAACCCGCTTTGTTTATTTCCTTTTTAACCTACTGTTTTGAGAATGAATGACACGAATGAGGTAATCATTACAGTCATCATACTCCAAATAGCAAAGATTGATTGGACAGCAGCCAGCGAAGCGTATACAGTGCTGTGAGAGGTGGAAATGCAGTAACTCCGCAAACAAACATCCAGCTCATGTACCTGTGAAAAACAACTGAATGCATTGGGCCAGAGACGCTGAGCTGAACTCTACAGTTGTTATGACGTACATGCACATTACTCACAACACCACACGGGTAGCTTCTGAGAATGTCTTGAGCTGAGGCTGGGATCTTTGTATGCTAACAGATTGGAATGGAAATATTTAGCCTCATTACAAGATTGGTAAGACTCAAGCAAACCAAGAGGAGCGCCAAGATACAAGAGTGCGCTTGAAAATATTTAGTCATGCATTATTCATTATTGTGATTCCTCTCCTGCCTCTAAGCTCATTTCCAGAGTACCAGCCATAGGCACGAGACACAGAAGAATGATTTTCACACTTGAGTTGCCACAGAATTGCCAAACACTGTTCACACGAAAAGGGTTTCTTCCAAATGGGAAAGGTTGTGTCTTTAAGTCGGTTGCAGTATTTAAAGAAATAGTTCACCCCAAAATTAATCAGTGTTAACCTGTGGCCTGTTTTTCCACATTTTCTTCAATGACATACAAAGGAATAGATTTTTAAGCTTTAATAGATTTTTAAGAGAGAGGAGAGAGAGAGAGAGAGAGAGAGAGAGAGAGAGAGAGAGAACAAACAACTGAACTAGGGCTCACCAGAAGTGGCTTTTCTAACGAGATGCGCATGAAAATCGCATTCGATTTTTTGCTAAACCCTAAACTGAACATTTGTTGTTTTGGCAGATTTCAAAATTGAAACTAATTTAAAAAATATCTACTTTGTGTTCCACAGACAAAATAAAAGCATTTGGATTTCAAATATTAGGGTAATTTCAAACAGCAATTTGATAGAAAAATCCTAGAAAGAAGAAGTGTGTAGGACATATTTTACCACAAAAGTCAAAAATCAAACATTTTTTACCTCCAAAATGTTGAATTAAGTAAATAGAATTCCGCCTAATTCTAATATTATTTTCAAGACAATTACATTTATTTTTAAAATTACATTTTAAAGTATTTATTTATCAAATCATATATTATATTGCAAAAATAATAATTTTATTGATAAACTTGAATTAAAAAAATCAATATAAGAATGATTAGAATCGTAATTAAATACAGATGCATCACAGTAAAACTTGCGTATTTGTTAATATCACAAACCGAAAAAAATTCCTAATGTAAGCTAAAAGTAGTTTATGCAAAATATGACTTTTCTTTTGGTTTCTGGGGTGAGATTCATTTGAATAATAACAGCATTTTAATATTTATGTGAAGTTGGACTATCCAGTTAATATTATATTAAACTGCAGTGGGTTTGTTTTTATGTATTACATACTTCCTTACATTTAGATGTTCAACATCAAAATGCCTTGGAGCTACTCTGTTTTAAAGTGATAGAATGATCCTGAAGAGGGAGTCAAAAACAAACAGCTTCAACAAATCAAGATGTCAACTGCAGACGGCAATAATGATCTGTGATTCAGACATGAAGTCATCCCACACGCATCTGATTAGAGCATCTCAAGCCAAATCTAGCCTCTCTGAGTTGCAAAACACTTGACCTTTGAAAGTCAAAAAGCACTTTAGAGTACATTATATCAGAAACCCCTTGCACTCCAAGGCTTAAACATAGGAGAAGCATCTTGATATTTACTTATTCTTGGCCTGTCACACATTCAAAGCACTACAGACATTCAAAGGCTCTCTCTGGATTACAAGGTCTGCGAATTTGGATTTGAGAAGCATTGGACACTGATTAAAACTTGGCATTTACCTTGGTTAGAGGTATCGTTGCTATCTCCCCTGCCTTTTCAGACCTGCAAAAAAAAAGAAAGAAGCAAGAAAGAAATAATGTGCTTTGATTATAAGTGTTGTATAAGTGACTATATGTGTAGTAATGCATATTACTCTCAAACGAGAGATACTTTGACTCTATGACACTAAAATCCAGTTCTTTTATTACTCCAGTCACACCGAAGTACATTCTAGTTAAGCGGTCAAAAGCCTAAAGGCAAGGCCAAAAGGTTGCTGCATGTGGAGCATGGAGTGAATCTGTTACAAGCCTCCGTAAAAAAAAAAAAATTCTAGGTTTGGTCCACACTGTAAAATGTACCTCCGATCTTTCAAACAGTCACCCCTCAGGGAATGTGTGGACTGATTCTCCATTCCATTTTCATTCACTGTTGTGTCTTATAAAGTCCTTGCTTTTGGCTCAGTCCCTGTGTCTTTGAAATTCAAATAATTTTTTGTCTTTTTTCTTTGTGGCTTTGTAGCTAGAGGGCTGTATTTCAGAGCTACTAATCTGCTTTTGGAGAGAGGAAGCCTGCAGTAATACTTGATGTCTGGCCAATTTCAAATCATCCAGGAGGTTACGTCTGAAAGCAAATCAACGGAGGAGATTTGACCACATACTGTACATGGCCAAAAACGGCAGAACTAACCTTAAATACATTGTTTTGTTCCTCGTTGGCCAGAAAATCATTTGGCAAGTGCTTAGCTTCAGGCCAGCAATGAGAAACTGCACTGACTTACTGCTTTCACTTCATCTCAGTCATGTTTTAACTTCAACAAAAGGGGAAGTAAGTCAACTAACACAGGAACTCACTGCTCTGTCCTTCCATACGGCACAACTAAGAAGGTCTGGAATACCTGATTCCAAAATGAACTAACATAAAATAAAAATTACTTCAATGTTTTTGTTTTAATTTTTAATGATACATAATAAAACTTAAACTTTCAAACCCCCTTCATTAAAAAAAAAAAAAAAAAATCCTAAATAGCAATAACTCTAGATTGTGCTAAGAAATTTACTACCATTAAAAATTAAATTTTTTTTTAGAAATGTTTATTACATTATTAAAGGTTACAACCTTTGTAATAAATAAAAAAATACATAAATAAACAAATAAATAATTTTTTTAATTAAAACCAACTGCAATTGTGAACTATTGTGAAAACTAACAAAAATAACAGTTTAAAAGACAAATAATAAATAAAATAAAATATAATATACATATAATATAATATAAAAACCAAGTTGTGATATCAGCAGACAGGAAAAAATATGTCTATTTCATGATTTTAAAGGTAACACTTTAGTATAGGGACCAATTCTCACTATTAACTAGTTGCTTATGAGCATGCCTATTATTAACATATTGGCTGTTTATTAGTACTTATAAAGCACATATTCTGCATGACCATATTCTACATCCCTAATCCTACCGAATACCTAAACTTAACAACTACCTTACAAACTATTAAGCAGCAAATTAGGAGTTTGAGGCAAGAGTTGTAGTTAATGGTTTGTTAATAGCAAGAATTGGACCTTAAAATAAAGTGTGTCCATTTTAAGAGCACTTCAAAAATCAATCAATCAATCTGGCATTAAGAAAATTTAATATATAAAACACTGAAGCATTACCATTGTGTATTTTGCAAACTATTTTGTTTCTATTCTGAATGGCTACAAATGGAGACAGATATGGGTTGTGCTATCCAGCTAAACCTCATATATAAATATTCTTCATTTGCGGATTTTATTAATAACCTTTTAATTGCCCAATACGCCCCATGTTCTTCGACTAAATAAACTGGCACACGAGCATATCACAACCAGGGTAAGGACAGCAGATCAATATGAACAATGGCATTATCAAATTCAGTCCAAAAATAATAAATAATTATAGAAAATACCTCTGCTCCAGTTGTAAAAAAGTCTTAATGACTGTAGACAAATCAATCGCACGGCTGACAATATAATTGGTTGCGTGGAAGAAATATCGAGTAGCTCCACTATAATGCTTTAATTGAATTGAAAAAGCAAAGCTCTGAGTCAGTGCTTAGAATCCATCAGCTGTATATAATCAATGAATCCAGAGGTTATCAAACGCAAGGCAACGTCTGAAGCAGGCTGACCCTCTAGCTGTGGGGTAATGCCTCTGCCTGCTAAAGTATATTTCGTTTTCAATAATGGAGGCCGCCAGATGAGAGGCAGTCAGGCCTTTAAAATATTTAACCCCGGCTTTTGTAAAAGAGACGCATAATGCAGTGGAAATGACATTCTCTGTAACTGTGGCGCAAATGAATTTCTCTTGGCTTTAATTATTTCTTTCCTCCCACTCCCCTGGAGTCCTCCTCTCTGCAGCCAGAGGATTGTGCGAAACAGTTCTGCCGGGAGACCGAACGCCCCACATTTCCCACCGAATCCCTTGTGTCCACACACCCAGGTGTGGACCGAATTGTCCCCAGGTCTTTGTGGTGCAGGCAAAAACCTAGAGAACTGTGTGTACATTTGAATAAGGCGACGGAGTCAAACTGCTGTTAGGAGACCATATGAAACGGCTAATTGAATCGAATGGGCAAATGAAAGCCTAAACTGAATGTGAAGCAAATTATGAGATGAAATCTACCAGTACAGCTTTTGGAGAGCCTCTAGAGAGTATCACTACACATGAGGGGAGGCTTTTACTCATTAGTGAGTTGTAGATCTGATGCTGAAAGTGAGAATGACAGCGAGCAAGAGAGAAAGACGGTCACGGTAAAGAAAGACAGACGATGAATGAGGTACTTATTCTGGGATCAACTCGTAAACATGCACTTGAAACCCGTAAACAAACAGCAACATATTGATTTATGTGTAATTGCGAGTTAGATGACATGCATTCGCAGATGCAGATTATACTACGTGCGTAACAACGTACTCACACGCAAGCAGTGCTTTACGACGACCTCGAACACATTTGCAGTGAACCTCAGCAGATTTGATTTTTCGAGGTACTTATGCACCTGATAATGGTGTTTAAGCAGGCCAGGCTCATGCAGTGCATCTTTTAACCTCCAGGGGCCACTGTTGTTCTGCGGATCTCTCACTCAAGAGTCCCATCATTCCCTCTCATAACTACCGCCGACACCTGTCGTCATTAAGAAAACATTCACATATTCAAAAAGCAGGGGTGTGCAGACAGCTAAATTAAATAATTGTCAAAATACTGACATGAAAATCTGTTTCACTGCGAATATAATGGAAATATTTTGTGTGAAAAAAAATCACGCGTGTTTAAGAGCAAGCCTTCCATTTTCCCCTTGATTTTTTTGTTTTCTAAATTATGCCTGATACGGCACCTTTAGATACTGTTTAAATAGTTCGAACGGTCTTAGTCTTTTAAAAGCGCCAACAATGGCTTTCAAAGTAAATTACAGAGTAGGGGGGGCCTTGGAGTAAAATCGCAGTCTAGTAAAGCTTTACTTAAAAAAAAAAAAAAACTCCACAGATGAGTGAACGGAGTTATGCGGCTCACTGAATTCCCTGTCAGAGTTACATCACATGCACACCCAAAACACACTTTCATTTTATTCCAGAAATCCATTTCCCTAACTCCATCTTTCCGCTAGTTTGGAGCTGGCTGGATTACCTCGACAAACCCGGCTGATATAAACAGCGGAGGAGAGGGGATGCGAAAAGCAGAACTCTGCGATCTCCAGGTGGCAGAATCCTTCTGCAGAGAGCTCGAGATGGAGGGAGGGGCCTAAAACGAGGCCGTTTCTGAGGGAAAAGCTTATTTACAGGGTCCTCACCTGCTTAAGTTCATGCTTAGTCAATCATACGACGCTCGGCGCATCGCTCAAGGTGAGTGCCGGGGTGAAAATGACTGCATGAGGAAGCATCTGGGAGCGAAGAAACCGCTGACTGACGTGTCTAATCATGCTACTCTATCCACCGTCACACAAACAACTCTGAATCATTAGGGCCAGAAATCTATCTGCTTGTATTACACATGACACTGATCCGAACGGAGCTCATTTAAATATTAATACATGCCTCATACATAAACAAGTACTGCAATGTATGAATTCCTAAAAAAAAAAAGGCTCCTGCCTAGGATGTTCTCCATTTCCCCCGTCACTGATAGAGCCATGGAGACAACGATTAAAAGAGCGTGAGCGATGTTCGGATTCAGTCTGACTTGCGTTGTCATTCATTGTGCGACTTGTTTTATTGGGCTGTAATTCTTCGTGACTGGTACCGAACGCGCTCTAATTCGTTATCTGCCATCATGCATTACAGAAAGAAGATGTGCTTTAAACGCAGACGTATAACAGCAGAATACAACAGTTCACAGAGCAAAACTAAAGTGGCACAGCTAACCTCAAGTTGTTTTCTCACACTGAAACTAGAACTGGCATTTGTTAAAAAAGACTTTGGCCCATGAAAAACAACACCTGGTAGGCTACACTAAGGCAATCTTGACAGTAACCTTCAAGTATCATGTCTCCCGAGACATCTTTACAATTGTTGTACAAGAACCTCAATGCATGTAGATATAAATGTATATGTTCGTGTGCATGTATGCACTCACTCCTCTAGGGATATGTTGGAGTAGATAAATGTGTGTGCTGTATGAGTCGTCTCTGTTTGTCCTGCGCTGCTATTTAAGAGTTTCTCCTCCAGCAGTGACTCCATGGCCATCTGGGGAACAATCTCTAAAACTGCCCAACACCTGCGAGAAAGAGAGAAAGAGAGAGAAAACAAAAGGTAGATTTTCAAATGATACACATGGTTCATAACACAATAAATATATTATACAACATAAATATATGATATAAAGATATCACTACAGTTATAAATACATAAAACATATAAAATGTATTATTATTAAATATATATAACAACATAAAATATTAAATGGCACGTGCATAACTAAGTACATGATACGCGACGAATCATGAAAAACATACATTGCTGTTCATGTTCATATACTACATAAAACAACTACAAAATACATAACCCCCCATGCTCAAATTTGAATTTGAAACTTCTAAAAACTATCAAAAAACATTAAAACATAATCAAATTTAAAAAAAAAGTTTCAATGGAGATATATGCATTTTGCATGTTTTTATGCCACATATACATATTACATGCTAGTGGGAGAAAACCAATTCCAGACATCATGCAGGAAGACGTCTCTACAGCAGATCTTTCCCTCAAAGCTTTGATAATTAATGCTAAAGTACTTCAGAAAAAGCTCTGTGCTGAAACAGCCTGTGCATCCAATGTGTTTCCACAATCTAACCGAAGGTTTGGGAGGAGCATGTTCATCTAACCCTGCCAATCATGATGCAGGTGTACGCATAAATTAATGGCTTGCTCTTGTGAAAATGTATGCAGCAATGGCATCCCTCCACCCCACCTGTAATACATTTTTAAGCATTCTTGAGCCCTCCATCAAGCCAAATCTGTCTGTCCATATTCCACTTAAGGATTATATGAACATGTGAATATCTTGACACTTTACATATGCACCAAATCCCACTGCACCCTCCCTTCTTACAACCTGTGAATCTCATGAACACTATTGCAGTTCTGTTCCATCATGTGACGACCTGCTATTGGCACAAACCGGGGTCCCGGTTTAAATGGGTAATGGCTTCGGATTTTGTCGTTATCAGTTTTAGAGGACGGACAAGTATTTCTGAACTCCTGCAGCTCTCCTAATCAAAAGTGTGTCGAACAAAGAGGAAGTTATTATCTCTGGATATGAGTGCTTGTGTTTTCAAGTAGACCCCCTGTACCTGGGTGTTTCACGCAAAGCCGATTATGTGCAGGTCTGCATCTCTCTCACACCGTGAACCTTGTGGTGATATTTCAGCGAGAAAATGGGTCAATGCCAAGCATCGGCAGGCTGCTGTTGCATATTAATGATGAAGCTTGGCTGTGACAGATGAGATTGGCCCACAAGGGTCCTCTCGCTCTCTTTCTCATACACACGCACTCTCATTCTCTTTGACTACTCTGTTACGAAACCTAGTGAGCTGCCTCGATGTCTACTGCCTAGTAGGCAGCAGCCTTATAAAGCGGCATACTAACTGACATGGAAACACATATGCGACTGATTTGGAACGCTCTATATGTGAGGCACATAAATAACAAAGCACACAGGAGACTCGAATCACAATTGATTAGTTTGATCAAAGTTCCTTTAAGGCAAGTCAGTTCACTCTGCAGCCCACTGTTAGTGTCACTACTTGAATTAGAAAAGACCAAAAATGTTCCAATAATCTATATTTTTTGAAAGAACTTAATATATTTATTCAGCAAGGACACAATATTCAAAAGGTGACATGATGGCTTTTTACGTTCATACAAGCAGTTATATTTAAAACAACAATTACAATTTTGTTATTTTAAACTTTCTATTCATCAAAAATTCCTGAAAAATATCAGTTTCCAAAAAAAAAAAACTATATTAAACCACAAATTTCACCAATAATAAGAAATGTTTCTTGAACATCAAATCAGCATATTAGAATGATTTCTGGAGGATCATGTGACACTGAAGGCTGGAGAAATTGCTGTTAAAAATACAGCTTTGCCATCAAAGGAACAACTTTTTTTCTGTTTTTTATATTACAAAAATATTTTCCAATTTTACTGTTTTTATTTAGTTTGAATCAAATAAATGCAACCTTGGTGAGCATAAGAGTCTTCTTAAAAAAAACATCCAAATATTAGTGACTATTACTGACCCTAAATTTTGACAGACAGCGTATGCTCAAAAAACAACCTTTTTCTTGTTGCCAAATGCTTTTTTTTTTTCACTTAATTTTTTTTGCCACAAAGCATTCTGGGAAACATTATCCTTAAAAAATATATTTATTTATGAATTTAGCCAAAATATATCTTAAGAGGCAATATAATGGAACACGCTTGATACCCAGGATGCCTTAAAATGCTGTCTACGTAGGCAGCTCACTAGGATTTCGAAAAAGAGCATACATTCCTTTATTTTGCTTTATATTTTCCTTTTTCTTAGGCTGTATTATTCTCTTTTTTTCTTTATTCTAGTCTTTTTTCCTCCTCCAAATCCATTTCTCACTTTATGTATCTCATACTGGCATTCACTTTCTATCATCTGGTTCTTTCTGTCTCATCCTCCATTTCAGTTTCCTTCAACTCCACACCTGCTCTTTCTTTCCCTCTCTGTCCCGCTCTTCTGGGGTCTCAAGAGAATAAACATAAGATCGACTCTGCCAGCTGAATGTACAGAGAGGCTTTTGGAGTCGGTTCAGAGGAGACCTTGCTATGACTGAGAAGAATGATGGCACATAGTATAAAGCCATGGTGGCTGCTACGCTTTCAATCGTGCTGGCTTTACAGGACTATCAGCCTCTGTGCAGAGTTCAAGGATGGGGTCAGGCCATGAATCGATATCAGCGCACTGTCTGAAATAAACTATACCTTGTGTGTTTCAGTCAAGACCTATGATGAGTAAAAACAATTTACTGGAGTTCAAAATGTTAAAATGTAGTATTAAACATCACACATCTTTAACTATATTAAGCCTTCCTGTTTCTGCTAAGTTAATTGTCTTTGTAAGGAGAGGTTGTAGATTGATTTAGCTTGTAGAAAGCATCAAAAGAAAACACATCTCCTTGCATAAAAAGACAAAATGTCTCTTTCATTAAGATGTAAAACATTACAGCAATACAAAGCATTTTCTCAGCTTGATATGTATGGACCTCCAACTAAGAAAAATGTAAACTGCAGGCCAAGAGTCTGGAGTAGAGCTATAGACATTACTTTCATGACTTGGTGATGCAAGTGGCACAAACGTTGCACATTTTGCCTTTAATACACACATAAAAACATGAGCTGTTCTTAGACCAGTTTAGAGCTGCTTAAATCTCAATAAGGTCTCAAATGGGCAATGTTGTTTTGCTACTGGCACAAGCTGGTTTAGACAACACTCTCACAGCAGTTTGAACTAATCTAATGTTTTGGCAATTTAGTGGCTAATTCCCCTAATAAAAAAGTCATATATTTAAAATACATTTATTTCATACTAAATATAGTTCAAATCTATTAACATATTTACTGACATATCACTCGACACGTACTGACTTTATTTGGAGTACTACTTGTGCACAACGCACATTTCTTAATATTAAGCCTAAAATGTATATTAATGTCACTATTGAGGAGGATTGTATGATCTTTGAATAATATCTTGTCTTTAAATGCAAGACATTGTAAGTGTACCTCAAGTATACTAGTTCCACCCTTTAGCACAATCAAATATACTTCAGTATATTTTTAGCTGGACTTCAGCAACACTTCTACACAATTAAAGTGCACTAAGCACAAAATTAGTTTAGTTTAGTAGGCTTTAAGTATACCAGATTAGTATAAAGTACAACTGCAGGGTATTTTTATTAAGTACATAAATATATAAAGGTATATGTAGTATACTGAGCATTAAATAAATGTATTTCAAATACATTTGAGTATTTTTATTTTTTACTAGGGTGATACGAATTTGTATGATTGCATTCATAAATTTTCGTAAGATCTGCGTATGGCCCAGTGATGGTTAGGTTTGACGTGGGGACCTTAATGCTTTAAGTTTTTCTATAAAATGTACATTTCTGTATGAACTGCATTGTATGAACTCATTCAAAATAGCCACCTTGTAAAATAGTTATGTTTTCTGATGATATCCGGTTGGTTTAGATTCTTATTGCCGCAGGTAAATCTCAGCTGATATATTTGTGCGGTGGGTTAAAAAATAGTCAAGCATTAAAATGAGAAACAAAAATGTAAATCACACAGACCTGTGAATGGGGAAAAAATTTTCATTTTTGTATACAACAGCCTAACCAGTTTTATCATGATTGATGACCAGCACAAACTAGCATTAAAAATTCTAAATCGAATATTTAAAGGTTTTAATTTAATTTAACTTTAAACTTAAAAAAAAGAACTGGTCAGTACCTTCTAAACCAGGCATAGGTGGTTTCTTCAGCAGGGTCGTCAGCAAAAATAAATAAATAAAATAAAAATATTAAAAATAAATAAATAAATGAAAGTGGTGGGGGAACGCACAAATATTCATTTTCTTTAATTAAAAAAGAGAAATTAAAATGTAAAGAAAATGAGAGCATGTATCAGCTTTTCCGAAGCAAAGTAAAACAATGTTGCGCTCTTTGAGAAACTGTAACAAGCAGGTTTGTGATAAGCAATATCTAAGAAACTCAGGCACAGTATCTCAACTGGCCCTCTGAGAAAGACAGAGCGAGTGAGTTACCTGATAGTGAAGTAGTCTGTCAAACATGGAGTCTAGATTGCTAACACAGCCACTCAGGGTTAATGACACTCCATGAGTTTAGGATGATTTAGAAAGTCCTTATGCTCCACACGACCAGAAATGATTACAAGCCGCGGCTTACTCTAACGAGCGTTAATAATGACAGCGGCGCCATTCATCCCCCTCGTACTTCCATCAGGACTATGCTGGCGTTTACGTGGCAATGCATTCATATCAATCGCGTTGTCGCTTTTCAAACATCGTCCGATTTATGGTGCTCCTCAGACGTGATGCGTCACAGCTTGATGGTTTTGAGCTTGTTTTGAAGACTCAATCATTTGACAAATAGGCTGCGTGACGTTCTTGATGCTCTGTCGTACAGGAGTCGGGATGTGGCGGGGGTCTCATTTTGGTGACAAATCTAGCATGGCGGGATCCACCAGCAATCACTCATCAGTCACAGTCATCACGGCCCAGGCTGCACTGGCTGCAGGGTTCATTAATGCTGTGCCCGCAGGCCAGCTCCACTCCAACCGCTCAGTCACTGATGACTCAATTACGATAGGACAGCAGCCACCCAAAGCAAACTAAATCAGAAGCAGGAGACATTAGCAGCGCAGTTCCTCAGAGATGACAAAAGAGTGACTTGTTAAATGTCAAAATGGCGATATGTAACGCATTGCCTGACAGGAGCGGCGCTGCGGTGGTGATGTATACCTTCGGTGGGCCTTATCGCAGAGAATGACATCAGCAGCTGAGTGAAACAACTGTCCCAAGAGCAGATATCCGCTTTGAGGTTTAATTTGGGACTGTGGCTTCCATGACTAGAGGTGAAAGTCAATGAATCTGTACTGTATGTGTTGACGTATACAACTTGTTATATAAATTAGTCTACAAAAAAGTACAAAAATGAGAATAAAAAGATACTAATTGGATTTACTGTATTTATAAAACATCGGCTGCATTGCAAAACTCTATTCCAGACAAAATAATAGCATGAATGCTGGGCACAGCAATGAACAGCAGATGATATAGATGGGTTAAAAGACAGTTTAAATACTAATCAGTCCGGGAGACTAGGTTAAATGCTAGGTTTCATACTACCGTTCAAACTTTGGGGTTGGTAAATTATTTAATGTTTTTTTTTTTAAACATGTCTTTTATGCTCACCAAGGCTGCATTGATCAAAAATACACTAAAACAGCAATGTTTTGAAATATTACAAAACTTTAACACAACCGTTTCTAATCTTAGTATAAAAAGTAATATATTCCTGTGATGGCAAAGCTGAATTTTCAGCATCATTACTCCAGTCTTTAGTGTCACATGATCCTTCAGAAATCATTGTAATATGCTGATTTGTTGCGCAAAAACATTATGACTATGCTCTCCATGGTAAACACGTTGTGCTGCTTAATACTTTGTGGAAATGATACATTTTTGGTAACACTTTACTTAAAGCCTTTATGTATAATGCATTATAATGATACATTAATTATGCCTTGTAAGGCACCTTAATATGCATTGGACAATCTCATGAATAACTGTAACCACAGTTATCCACATTAGAACACACATAAATAAAATAAAAACAAAAATTTAATAAAAAAAATATTTAACTTAAAATTATTATTAGTTAACATCTAATAAATAGCCCTAAGCACTTTTTTTTTTTGTAATGTATGTTTTATATAAAACTCTATCGTACGGTTGAGCTGTCAGTCCATGGTAAAACTTGATTTAAATTCAGAGAACTATTTGGAGTTATTTTCCAATAATAAACATTCCTTTAACTTTATTCGTATCTTGAATACATTTCATAACCTTAAGGGTCCACAAAGATAAAAAAATATATTTAAGTGTCTCTATAATATATATAGACGTATGGCAATATATATGTTATATGATGTCCTTTACAGACATATCAACCATAAGGTCACGCATGATTTGGGATAATTATGGTAAATAAACATTTTTGCATTTCTCATATATTTTGCTATATTTATGTTCTTTACCCTCTACCCTATTCACAACAACATTATGGTTTCATCCCTACTTCCGTGATTGCTTGTTTGACCGTATTATCTGATGACTGACCAGCACTAATCCGTATTACCAATTTGTAAACTGCTGCTGTCACTTGAAAATTCCCAAACCCCCCATGGCAACAGCAGACACAGAAATGGGGCAGTACAGCTGTGGAAAGATTGCTCTCTCATCTCTTCCTTTTGATAGATTTATTCCCTATCAAATTAAGCTCAACCGTACAGTAGATATCAGTTAAATGTTCATTTATTCAACATATTGAACATATTAATGTTTATTTTTAACCTATTTTGGGTTCATTTTAAGCAATAAATATAGTCATTTTAAGCAATAGTTAAGTTAAAAAAAACTACCCAAAAGGTTGGGTTAAACATTTAACCCAATCACTGGCTCAAAACAACCCAATCGCTGAGTTTGTCCATATTTCACCCAGTGCTGGGTTGTTTTTAACCCAGCAGTTTTTAGAGTGTAAAAGGCTTTAAGGTAAAGTGTTACCCATTTTTTCAGGATTTTTCATGAATAGAAAATTTAAAAGAACAGCATTTATTTGAAATAGAAATCTTTTGTAACAATTTATAAAACGGTTAGTTCCATTCCTCGATTCTGATTGGTCAGCAGCCAGGGGCGTACATTTCGTCTAACAGTAGGGGGGGACAATAAACATACAATTTCTCAATAGTAATTTTTGAAGGGGACACAAATAATACAGCTAAAATTGTACTTGTAAGGATATGTATACACAGAGGAAAGCCTTACTACTATTAGTGTAGCAGGGAGACAGTGGCAAATTAGACAACTTAAAGCAGTTGTGGTCGTGCAGCTAAAGCAGTCGTGTCCGTTGTAGACATTAGGCCTACTATCCTCAAGCAGGTAATATTATTGCTAACATAGTGGTACTCTTGGCATCATCTGTATTAATGAGAAAATAATCACTTCAACTGATGTTTAAGTGAATAAAATAGCCTTGACAGCCGAGTTCCACAACTATGGTTTTTGCTCACCAGACTTGTGTGTGTGTGTGTGTGTAGGGGATCATGTAAAAGAGGAAAGCAGGCATTTGGACCAAAGCACTGCGAGGCAAGGGAGGGGGAGACTCAAAATGTTTATAAACTTAAAATGCATTTTTACCCCATTTGTGTTGTTTTACTACTTACAAAGTTTAAAGTATATAACATTGTTATTTACAATACACAGTGTGGTTTTTAATCATATTTTTAGGGGGGACAACCCTCAGATAGGGGGAGTCCTGTACCCCCCCAGGATTTCCACCTATGTCAGCAACTGTGTTTTATTCACGAAACAGCATGGCTATGGCGCTTCACCCAACGGTTCTGTGTATCACTGAGCAACACCCTTAGCAACATAAACAATCAATAATCTAGCATCAAAATTGTTTCATGTATTATGTATTTCGGCAGAATTAACTATTTGTTATTTATTTAATATATTATGAGTGACCCCTGCTGGCGTTATGTTGCATCTTTCATCTTTAATTTTGAGACCCCGACCTTTCCCCATCTAATAAACGCTTCTCATGCGGAGATATGTTGATGTGTGTGCGTGTCTGTGTGGAAGCCTACAGTTTCTGAAGTGAGTAGGGAATATTACTGTATTTATTAGTTTTCTGTTTCAGGTATGATTCTGTAGCTATGTCCATATGTCCATCAGTTTACACTGTAATGACGCTCGCAAAGGAATCGGTCTGTTTTAAAACTAAAAGACGGAATACAGACGTTTTCTCATGCTGAGAGATAAGCAGATGTATGTGTACATTTCAATACATACATTTTTGGTTTTAATATTTTTTTTTTTTATTGTGTTTTATAAAAGCAATAATGTACGAGAGGCCATGCTGTATCGTGAATAAATCTTCGCGTCGTGCCTAACAACGCCCTTCAGCTGTGATTTATTCACGATACAGCACGGCCTCGAGTACCTTATTGTAGGGCTACATAAAAAAGTCTGTACGGCCACTTTGATCCAATTTTTAATGCATTCTGAATAGAAGTATTACTTTATTAAAAAAATATACTTACTGCAAGTTTTTTGAAAGGTATTAGTTATTATTTATTTTAGTTTAATTATTATAGATTGAATTACAATGATTAATTTTAATTTAGTAGTAGTTTGAACCGTTTCATCACTAGTTTTAATCTTTGACGGCCCTTCTTTCCCTGAAGTCTGCTAAAGTATCGCCTCGGGACAGATGGACTCTTGTTATGAATCAGTGCTCTACACAACTACATTTATAAGTCAAGTAAAACTAGGTTGATATTGAGATTGTAGATAAAAAGGGAAAAGATAAAAGATCATTCCGAAACAAAGACTTGAAAAAACTCTACAAAAATCAAAGGAAAAGCATCTGCTTCAAAAGGCAGCAGACAACTTCCTAAAACTGTTTTCTTCACTCTACAGCGGCCACCGGAGATTTATCTTCTAATCTGTACAAGCTACGCTTCAGAAGATCTCAATGCAAACCAAGTTCTCCTCCTCTGCTCCCTCAATAGAGGACACAAAATAAAATTATGCTGAGTTCAATAATTAGATATTAAAGTTATGAGTTGGCAAACTTAAAAAAAAAATGAAAATGACTCTGCAGTTGACAGGTCGGGTTGAGAGCACTGATGCAAAGTGCTGATAAAAGCACATTAAATATTGCTTATTTCCTTATCAATGAGTGTATGGGAGTTACATTTCATTGGAAAATCTACAAGATGCTACAGATAAAGGTAAATTATGCTGAAATGGAACTACTAAGTGGATGCCAAGTCATCTATAGTTTCACAATCAGATTAGAACACAAACTCTGTACAAAATCTGATTTACAATAGCAGTGCATGCCAAAGAATGCCAAAAGTGAATGTGCTTGTTGAAATTAGAATTAGCTAATCTTTTTATGCACTCAAAAAAAAGCTATGTAGATTTATTGCATTATACCACACAATTTAAAGATGAAGTCAGTTATTTACTAATAACAACCAACGAAGATTGGAATAAAAAATGAATAAAAAAGACTGTACAAATTTCCCTAAAAACTCTCATCTGTCATTGGTCAGTCAAACAAGATAGTCACGCCCCCAAACTTATGCCACTGGTTGAGCCAATGTGGCTTTCTTAGGCTGGGTAGGATGGTTAAGAAATGTGAAATATTTTTCTTTGAGTAAAAATACCTAACCCTTAATACAAGATTTACTAAATTAAGTCACAAAAAGACAAAATTTGTTAAAGTGGCAAGAAAAGTAATAAGCGTAATTAAAGATTATCTGAAAAAATTGGATCTCGTGCAATTTTGCTTAAATCACAAATATTTATTTTAAGAATGTTTAGATATTTATTAAAGGGGTCATATTTATTAAAGATCATTATTTTGTGTATTTGAAAAATAATGTGTTTTTTAAACATTAAAGCATATTCTGTTACACCAATCAACAAACACATTATTTTTCAAATACTGTAAATATTGTAGGTCCTCTATGCCCTGCCGCTCTCAAACGCTTCGTTTTCTACAAATTCTCCTTCCGACAAGCGCAGTCGGCTCTGATTGGCCAGCTGACTCAGTGCATTGTGACTGGCCGAACACCGCAAACACCCGTCGGAAATGTACCGCCCCTTACCATAATCGCCAGCTTCATCTTTCAAAATAAACGTAAAGACAGAGCCCGAAAGGGGAACAAATTCGAGTGACAGACACAGGGATGAAGCTGGTCTATCTCGCTCTCTTTATCACACACACACGCGCGCGCTGCGCAACACCCACACAACACACACACACCGGATGCGCAAAAAATCCGCATTTGAAAAACAGTCAATAGCAAATACTTAAATTAATAACAAAACAGTAGCTGATTCAGATGCGGCAGATTTTCATAGCAAAGTCAGAATGACCTCCTTTCCTAGGTTCACGAAACGGTCATCCATAAAATGCATTGCTGTTCTGTTGTAAGAAAATCTTAAAGATTCCTAAATGCATCTACTTTCGGAAGGCCAAATAAAGTGCTTTTGCTTTCGCCTAGAAACACACAGGCGTCTCCCTGACATGGCTGCATCAACTCTACTGCTGTTTCTGAAACCATGCCTTCTTTCTTTGCGGGCACATTTGGGCGCATTATGCAAATATTTCCACCTAGTGAGGTAGATATGTGGGGAGTGTTAGAACGGGCCGTTTTAGGGGGGCGTGGCAGAGTTAACTTTGATAAAGAATATCTCTTTAATTTGGGACTTTAGTCTTTGCAACTTCACAGATCTTATCTATGCACAATCAGCTTGTAACACTCCAAAGAGAAAGGAAAATTGAAATCGCATCATATAACCCCTTTAAAAAAAAAGACTTAATGTTTACCTACTAAGTTTAGCTCACATAAGACAAAGCAGTTTGCCACTGTAGTTTAAAAACAATAAAAATAATAATAATAAAAATAAAAGAAATAAATTCATGACTTTTTATCTGAATACAAATCTTAATATCATATGCAGTTTTGCTTCTCAGTATTTTTACACAAACAAGATTAAAAAAAGATACTTGCATTTACCATCTCACTGGAATCAGACTACAAATTATAGTGTCTCTGCATATTAAACTGGGATAACAGAAAGTATTTTACCATCACAAATCACACACTTGAGCTTTAAGATACTAAACGGCATCCATTCTTGATCTGACAGTTATATCAGCACCTGTTTAGAAAAAGAAACATCTAAAGGCTGATAGAAGGATGCGATGTTTGGTAGCTGTCTAATATCTCTAAAAAAAGACCAGACCACATGATGCCAAATTGAGCCATAAAGAAGGAGGGCTGAATCTGTCATGCTTCAGAAGAAAGTGGATGTAACAGATGGCGAAAAAACCAAACAAACATTCACAGCAGCTGCATGGTGCTGCAAGACAAGCCTTAATCGTGTCTGGCCAGAAATTATGGCATTAGAGTTCAGTTGGTTAAATTAGGTGACACCAAATCCACCAAACGCAGCAAACGAGCGTGTTAGATGAGGAAAGAATAATATGCTTGGATTAGATGCACTAAATCAAATAAAGCTACAAAGAGGCAGGAGCTCAAGTAACCAGGGCACAGAAAGCTGAATCAAATGGCCTGTTACTGTGGTGGCTAATATTGTACATCAGAATTGGGCCTGAAAAAGAAACATAGGAGATCAAAAATAGCCTAAATATGTGATTTATGTATTTGATCTGCATTATGGATAGTTTTAACTTATTAAATTAAATTAAACTAAAATTATACATGTTCATACATGCATTTAATTGTTTAAAATACATATTTTTATTTAATATGGCTAGCTGTGAAACAAGTTAAATATATTAGTTAAAATATATGATACTGAAACAAACATGAATAAATACCCCTGGTTATTGTGTATTTAAAACACATTTAGTTCATTAGTGCTGTTACAGAAATCGTACCTGTTCATTATGTATTGCTGACAAATATGCATCACATCAAGGTTATTAGTTTGTTTATAGTAAAACGGTGTAATCCAAAAGTATGACAAATTTATATGCAATTCAGAATACATAAATCTTAAATTTAAGTGTAAATATTTTTTTGAGAGTTATATTAACAAGAGCTAAGTTATCAGTGATTCTTTATTACGCGGACTAAGTGGACTATCCTGTCTCTGTTGTGTGATAATGTATCAACAAAAGTCTTCAGATATCAATAGATTCGGCCGGAATGGAAAGCTGATGCGTGTCCATTGTCAAACACTGTCTGCCATCAGCGGAGCAGGGTAACCCGCAGTGATATGAGAGAAAGACAGAGTTCTGCCATAGTGGCAGGGCTGCAGCAGTGCATTCTGGGTCTCCGAAGAGGCCGACATGAGATCTCATCTCCTGTAGCTGACTCCTTTCATCTCATCTGCGCCAACATAATTGCTTTGGGTCTCCTGAGTAACATAGTGCTGATTGGTAACTCAATAACTTCTTTACAGATGATTAGATGAAACGTCAGTGTGTTGGAGATTTTTTTCAGGGTGTGCTAAAATCAGAGAGACATCAGGGACGGACGACAATCGGGCAGCTCAGGAGGGAGACGGACCACTATCTCAGGTCTGCATGTACGTCAGATGGAAGTCGTTCAGCTCAGTTCTTTCTGGGTCATTTTAAAAACAGTAAGTGCTTTTGCTGTGACAAATGAACAGGGAGGGCTTTGCATTGTTAACTTTGAACTTGACACTAGCTCTACATTTAAATGAAACTGAAGGACACGTCACCCAAGTAACAAATGATAACCTAGCAGCTCTATCTACTGTAGTTACTGTTTCTTAGTCAGTTCCTCACACAAAATTATCGTATGACATCAGAAGAATTTGAATATAGTCCACAAATGCTTTTTTTATTTTGTATTTACATGCAAAAAGTGGGGTTTCACAATGACGAAGAACCATTTTTGGTTCCCCAAAGAACCTTTCGATGAACAGTTTCTTAGTGTAAAGAAAATTAGAACAATTTTCACTTTTAAGATCCATTTGTAGAATGAAAAGGTTCCATGAATGTTAAAGGTTCTTAATGCAACCAGATGCCAATAAAGAATTTTTATTTTTATGACTTTCATCAAATGGAACAAATGTCAACATTCCATTTGTGAAATTAAGAAATTAAGTCATAAATGTGTGTAATGACATGAGGGTGAACAAATGGTGAAATAATTTTCATTTTGGGTTAATAACATCTTTATATGGCTTATATTATTAAAAAAGCACATATTTTCCAAAATCAAAATTTCATATTCACCAAAATCATAATCAAAAAATTAAAACTTACCATAATATATTTAAGAGTGTGCATGTAGCAAGTCCTCCAAGTACAGCTCTTCTGAACCATAAAACCTGTCCAAAACAATTTTATTGCAACATAGAATTCTCATGACACAGTTTATTGCACAAGAAAATAGTTTTGATTATGATATTAATGATAATAATATTACCTGTGTTTTAACATGGGAGATTTCTGAAAATAAAAAAGGCATGACGTTGACAATCCCACCTGATTGGAAGAAACAAATATTAGTCAAGATAATACTGCCAAGCTTAATCAATGGCTTCTACTTGATCTTTCCCTTAAAACTGATCTTTGATGGTGTTACTCAACCTATTCAAGTTGATTCAGACATATTAAAGAGTAATTTGAATAAATATATGTTAAAAAAAGTTAATTTTGATATCACAGCATGAAACATTTTGGTTATCTGACAAAACATGTTTACAGTGATTTATCAAATTATTTTTAATGGCTTCAAAGCGTACAGTATCTCAATTTAGACGGAAAAAATAGTAGTAGTAGTAGTTTTTAAGTGTATTAAAAAAAGAAAGTCTCCTGACAACTCACAATGTTCATTGGACTAACTATAGGCTGTTTACAGCTGCCATACAGCAACTTTCTGCATTAATATAAAACGTGTGGTCACAGTTGTCAGTTTACTGCCATTTTAAAACTGCTTCGAATGAGGCTCATCCAATCAGAATTAGTCGGAATCCATTTTACAAGTTTACTCTCAGTTTTAGCAATTGTTAATAAAAAACCAGGGAATTGAGAGCAGCTCTATAAATGTTCTCTTAAAAGTGCTGACAGTCACAACTGTGTTTTCTCTTGCACCAAATGAAAATCATCAGTAAGATAAATACGAACGAGGAGCAGGGGACTAAACCCAGTACATTACAACAGATGGCGCACAGCGAAAGGTAAGAGCCCTTGTAATTGCAGATGCTCCCAAGAGCCCAGAGCCGGATTTCAGACAAATAAACCAAATGGTGGGCCCTTGTGAGACTGCTCCACTTTTTGTACCTATTCTACAGCATCTGCATTAACCAAGCAGTTACTAACAACCTTGCGACTGCCACGCAGTATGCTGACATGTGCATTATAAGCACTTTGGTGGTTTTTTTGTTATAAAATACACTCGTTTTGACACCGGGCCAGCTCATTCCCTTCTTGTCACTGTAAACAAAGCCTGGCCTTGTGACTCCTTAAAAGCAGACGCCCATTAGGTGCCTAGAGGTTCCACAGGGGCGTATGCTGGGCCCTTTAAAAAAGCCGTCGAGCAAACAGCTGTCTATTCAAAGGTGTCACAGTGGCTTTGACTGTAAATGAGAGCAAGGCAATGTGTGAGACTCTCGCGGGCGGATTTTGTTTGTTCTGTTGACAGAAGCCTCCTGCGGGCCAGCGATGTTTGGCTGCCTCAGGACCTTACAGCTCTGAGTGTGGCAGCCAATTAACAGGATTAGAAAAAGGGACAGAGAGAGAATTCCCTGGACTCCTGGCTAACATCTACATTGTCACAGTGATAAGGTTCGAGAGGTACTTTCATTAACTGCTCAGCACACCAGCTGCGATGAACACTGGTGTCTCTGTAGTTCCCAGATCTCTTCACTTCATTTCACTAAACCCGCCACTGCCCACGTTACACAAACAGAGAAACAACACACATCTTCTTTCTGGAATGCACAGGCGTCAGAAAGCATTTGGACACTTAAGTTAGACTTGTAAGGGTATGCAAGAACATGTAAGAAAATCATTCCGTTACATCAAAAAAACAAACAAACAAAAACAAATGTCATTTATTTTAAAGGGTTACTCCATCCCAAAATAAAAATGTTGTCATTAATTACTCACCCTCATGTTGTTCCAAACCCGTAAGACCTCTGTTCATGTTCGGAACACAAATTAAGATATTTCTGATGCATTCTGAGAGCTCTCTGACCCTCCCATAGACAGCAATATAAGTAACACGATCAACGTCCTGATACACAATACTTTTTGTACGCAAAGAAAACAAAAATAATGACTTTATTCAACAATTCATCTCCTCCGAATCACGTGTGGTGCGGCTGACACAGAACAGCATACGCTGTTTGCGTTCAGTGGATATTCTCCAAAATGGAGCTACGGTGGGAGGAGACAAATTGTTGAATAAAGTTATTATTTTTGTACAAAAAGTATTCTCGTAGCTTCATAAAATTACGGTTGAACCTCTGATGTCACATGGATTATTTTACCGATATCCTTGCTACGTTTCTGTGTGTTGATCGTGTTAGTATCCTTGCTGTCTATGGGCGGGTCAGAGAGCTCTCGGAATGTATAAAAAATATCTTAATTTGTGTTCCGAAGATGAACAGAAGTCTTACGGGTTTGGAACGAGTAATTAATGACAAAATTTTCATTTTGGGGTGGAGTAACCCTTTAACGCACTAACATATTTTTTAAGCTGACTGTTCACTAAATTAAGTTTGCTTGGTTTAAAAATGCAAAAACAATGTACATGCGCAATGTACAATATTAGTCAAAATGAAGTGACTTCATTCATGGCTTCTTGAACAAGAAAAGATGTAGGTTTCTGTATATCAGTAATTCACAGAATTGTTGTCATTTGCTGCAATTCAGGGTTATTATCATTAACTAAAACTATAATTTACAGCATAATACATTTGCTAGTTTAAACAAAATAAACTTTAACTGAAATAAAGTCAAATATAAAAACTTGAATTTTTTTCAATTTTATTTTAAAAACTTTATTTCAACTAGTTGTCAAAGCAACATTTCTATTTTTTGTTAATTTTAACTTGAAGTTCTAAATAAGATAACCCCCCCCCCCCCACTAAAAACCCATAATGTTTTGTTACTTGTTAAAAATGATATGATAAAATAATAAAATAATATTTATTATTTGACTTATTCCGCAGTTGCCAAGTAACATTTTTTCAAGTTTAATTGAGCATTAAATGTCAACACAAAACAAAACAATAATAAATAACATAAACTTATAGGACATAAAAACAACAAAACCCAACTAAAACTTTAATTAAAATTAAATGGAAAACAGGGAACTATAAAAATAAAATATAATAAATATACTAAATTATAATCACCAATACTAAAATCGCAGTTGAAACTTAGGAACAATAATTCATTGTTATTTGATTGTTATTCAGTAATACAATTGATGTTGTGTTATGATGTTAATGAAATGGAATTTTTGCTGTGAGTGTCCCAAAATACTTTATGACAACCACAGCACCCCCCCCCCCCCCCACACCCAAAAAAAGGGTATTACGAGAGAATCTGTTACCATTAGAAAAGGCTTCCCGATTTGGGTGAAGTCATTCGTGGTCTCGTGGTGAACCTCTGAACCCACAACAAATGTCACGGCCACCTTGGAGCAAAGAAATTATGAGAGGCTGTAAGACGCACGGCACAAAGCATCCGAAGTAATCCAGCCCACCAATAGATTCTCATTTCAAATGACATTTGCAGGGATATACAAAAGCAGAGAAAAAGTGCAATGACAAATGTCTTGGTAGTTTCTGTCAAGGGTTACTGGAAATGCCTTGGGGGAGCACAACCAAAAAAGTGTTTTACCACAAATTGATAGCTTTTAATGTCATGACCACTGAAACTGAGAAAGAGATGAGATACAATATGTGAGAGATGAGAGAGGGAGAGTGTGAAAGAGAACAACAATAGTCCTTGACCTGGATATTTGTGGTGCATGACTAGCTCACAGCTGAAATAATATTTGCAAGCACTATGTGATAAACATTCTGCATCAATGGGATAATTTTTATTAGCTAAATGATTTGAAGTGACAAGGCCATGCCAGTGCAATTTTAATCCAGTGCAACTAAATCTATTTGTTTTGTATTTGGGAACACACACAAAAAAAGCGTTCATGTGGCAAAGTAAAAAAAAAAACAAAAAAAAAACATGAAAGTTTTCACCTTATGAAGTGGCTTATTTTTATTTATTTATTTTAATGTCAAGGTAACCATCATTTAAACCAATGCCGCTGTTGATTAAACATGCTTAATGCAAATAAATAAATAATATACAGTAATATGTGACATTTAATTTATGAAGCATGACATGCGGACACAAAGGCTATGCTTCCAATTTTTGACTAACAGCGTTAAAGAACAACGATATCTTTAAAACGATTAATCGAAACAGAGAGTTTGAACTGATTCATATGAATGAATCAACCTCTCTGTAGAGGATATTAAACCATCTCGGTCTTAACACGTTTATATGTGTATTAGTGAACTGGGATACTAGGAAGGGTGATCACACTTTCATCACAGCACCAAGTGTTGCTTAAGCAATAGGCTACTAAACGCGATTGTAAATACCAGCACAAGTGCACACTATTTCAATAGGCAACAAGTTAATATTGAGTTAACTAACTAACAGATGTAACTAACATTTCAGACAAATTGTTGCCAATTACCTGTCTATTTTTGCTCCAACGAATAGCAAAACCAGCATCTCTGAAAGAACCCATGTTTACAAATGAATCACTTGAGGAATGATTCACTCATAATACACTTGTCGCCACATACAGGCATAACGATATAACTTTCAGAAAGAGTCACATTGCCTGAAGAGTTAAATGAAGTGACACAAAGCAGGAGAACGGGACAAGCCATTATAATATTTGCAGTAAAAAAAAAAGAAATAAAAAAATTAAGTAGCCAACAACACTGCTGCATCTTTGAAATAGGGCACTCATAATGCATCAAGAGCAGCATGTCCATTTTCGGTGATTTGCAGAATAAGAGATTCCCATCTTATTTGGCGCTGTTATTATTGTGTTCCAGGAAGTCACAGGACCTTCCTGTTGTGTTAACCCCAATTCTCACTATTGTCGGACTGCTAGAATACACGGCTGCCCATGGGAGGACGGTAGTAGAGAACTCTTCTATCGGGAGATGACAGCCCACCTGTGCAGCCAGACTCAGTGTGCGGCCGCGTCCGAGCTGTGAGATTGTTAATGGAATTTTGCAGCACTACGTGCCCGCGAGAGCGCAATGAGAAGCTCCTCAGAAACAGCCTGCCCACATCTCACTGCCCACACATGCAGAGCCAGGAAATTACTCCCAATGAAGGCGGACATCTCACTCCCTCTGTTGCTCAGTGTCTTGGAGGGGGAAAGAGCAACATAGACGGACAGAGAGATAAAGCGGATGCCAGGTTACTATAGCTAACTAAAACTAAGACAAAGATTTAATCTTTTCAAGTTTCATTACTGCAACTACATACCTTTAACCTGAAGAAGGAAATCGCCTTTTTATTTAGCTACTTAATGTAATAAATTAACTAAAACTGAACTAAAATGAATAAAAATTAAAAAGACATTAAAAAATTCCCTACAAAATTATTTAAACGAAAAATAAAATGCAAAAATGATAATAATATTACAATAATCAATTATATTAAAAAAATATGGTGGGTGCTTTAGTTTACGTGTCTTTAAAAAAACAAACTTTGTATAGACTGCTTATAATATAATGAATATAAATATTAATTATATAATATAATTCATTTGTGCATTTGATGGTACAATTATTTTATAACGTTTGTGAAATGTATTTATTTTATTTAGTATATTGTAAAATATTTTTATACATATTATAATTTTTTATGTTTAAAGAAGTAGGCTTATGCTCAGATAACGATGCATTTATCAAGTACAGTAAAGAGTAATAGTGTGAAATATATTATAATTATATAATATAATTTCATGGTTTATGTAATTGTGTATAATTACTTTATAACTTTTACAAAATGTATTTAGTAATTTACTTTATTTAGTATATTTTTAAAGAAAGTCTTCTGATGCTCAAACGTGCATTATCACAACACAGTAAATATAGTAATCATGTGAAATATTATTACAATTTCAAATAAACTAATTTGTATTGGACCGATCCTTCGAAATAAGCTAACATTTCCATTATGAGGCAGGGTGAAAACAGCTGCTGCTTAAGATTTTTTGTGGCGAATGATACACCATTCAGGGTTCTTTGAAGAAAAATAAACAAATAAACAATATTTTAGCAGTTATTTTAAATAGAAATCTTTTTTTTTATACAATATAATGCCCTTTACTGATAATGCATTCCTATCTGAGTGCTAAGTATATAAAAAACGTACTGACCACGAACATTTGATGCTTCCTATAATATATATATTCTGCGCTCTATATATTAAAATATATAATATATATATATATATATATATATATATATATATATATATATATATATATATATATACAGTCTATATATATTATAATATATATATATTTTTTTTTGTTTTTTTGTTAACTTATACGCAGAGTGTAAATATCAATTTAATGATAATAACATTGTTGTGCAGCTGCAATGTGTACATGACCTTTGCTTATCTGTATGGAACTTACACGACAAATATTACTATTAAAAAACCATTACTTCAGAAAAAAATTATGCTCTAGTCTCTGAACTACACTAGAAAGTATTTTCTGTGAAATTGTAGTTCAGCGCTTTCTTGAATGAGCAGAAGAGGAAAGCTGAGAAGAGGAAGCTGGCATACTGAGTCTATTGTCTGTAAGTAAACATTGCACTTTTAAGGACCAGAGAAGAGTGACCTGGATTACTGAGAAGACATTCCATTAGATGCACACATCTGGCTTTTGAGCTCTCGCAGAAAAAAACAAGATCACATAAAAGTGGCTTTCTGTTTCCTTTTAAAAGCAGGATGGTGAAGGGAGACCGAGCAAAGACTGTGATTAGCTTCTTTCTAACTTGACATTGTCAAAAGTCTCAAGTGAGGTCTAAGAAAATGAAGTGTAAAAGCACATATTACCCAACAGTGGCTGTTCGTTCAAATCTCATGGCTTTGTCTGAGAGTGCCCATCTACCCGGCCCTTCAACATCTCTTCTCAGCTCTCTCTATTCTCTCTTTCCCTCCAGCATGGCTGGGGCCAAGGGAAGGGAGGTGAGAGGTGCTCTATCCTGTCAGGATTGACCCATCGCAACAGATGTCATGCATTAGTGGAGGAGAAGAATGCAATTTCCTTCAACGTTTTAGATTGCATCCATAAATACACACACATTTGCGGTCACTCTATGATAATAAACACAAAGTCCACAAACTGATATAGTAAGACAACAAACGCACATCCGTCAACCAAACACCTTTAGCGCTTTCTAAGTAAAGGAAATTCTCTCTAAATGCATGAAGGCCACTCCAGCGGCTCCAATCTTCTAATGCACACAGGGGACCAGATGATGGACTGAGTGAATCCTTTTCACGGAGGATCAGACTGGAGGGAGAGATGGTAGAGGAACAGGACAGGTGGCTGGGGAAGCCGACATCCTAACCCTCTCGCCTTGTACATAGCGATCTTCTCTTCCTCTTTTGTCTGCACGCTTTTTGAGCGATAGAAAACATGACAGAAATTCGCTTTCGCTCTTCAGCTGTGGCACAATATACAGAGCAACAGAAGTTGTTTTTCATCTCGCAAGTCAAATTACGGTAGTTACACTCACTGAGGAGTTCAGCATTGCTTTGGCGTACTGACGGCTGAACGCAGCCCACTGTGAAGTCATAACCCTCTGCAAAAGAGTTTGATTCATGTATGTTTTAGCACAATCAATCTAAAGAATGCACTCGGGTTGTGTGTTTCACAGATAACTGTCAAGTTAGGGAAAGATAAACTTGTAAACTCCTTTATAAAATAGATAGCTCACTGTGAAATAGCAGACATACACACACCTGTGATCACATATATTAAACAACAGCAAGGCTGCATTTTTAAAATTGAAAATACAATATTGTGAAATATTATTACCATTAAGAAACGTTAGTAGAGATTTCAAAAGAACATTTATTTGAAATTGATTATTTTTAACAATTAAAAAAATACTTTACTGTCACTTTTGATCAATTTAATGCATTCTTGCTGAATAAACATATTCATTTCTTAATAAAAAAGAACAACATCTTAAACTGTGAAATCAGAATGTGACAGAACATGAGATTTGAGGGGAAGATTATCATATCACTAAAAAATATCAATGAAATTAATGTAAATGTTAATGTCAATTAAATTAAGGTTTGCACAAGTCCACTCAAACAAATATGTATATTATTAAAAAAAATTATGAGAATTGAGGTTCTTATCTTTAAGTTATAATAGTGGAAACCTAACTGAATCAAGTAAACCCTGAATTAATCTTGTTTTCATCCTAGTGAAAAATAAATATACTAAAATGTATTTGAAATACATTGATTTCATGCTAAGTATACTACAAATACATTTACATATTTATGTACTTAATAACAATACCATTGCAGTGGTTACTGTTAGTGATACTAAACTGGTATACCAACTAATTTTGTACTTAATGCACTTTAACTGTGCGGAGGTAGTGCTGAAGTCCAACTGAAGATTTACTGAAGTATATTTGATTGTGCTAAAAGTGGAAAATTTCAAGTATAATTTAGGAACACTTTAAATATCTCGCATTTAAAGACCGATATTATTCAAAGATCATACATTATCATACTCGACAGGTACCATTAAAACATTTTAATATTAAGAAATGTGCAATGTGCACAAGTAGTACTCCAAATAAAGTTTAACTATAATTTTCATATCAGTACGTCTCGAGCGATATGTCAGTAAATATGCAGATCTGAACTGTACTTAGTATTAAATAAATGTATTTTAAATATATTACTTTTTTTTTTACTATGGCACATTTTAACACATTAAATAGAACCTCCTATTTTCAGCATAATGTTAACCACAAAAACTCCAGCTTACTACTACTAACAATCTACAAATCTTGCTTCAGTTGTCAACAAAAAATATTAATTAGTCCCTACACAAACTTCCAAATTGAAGTGAATTGAATATAAAGAATTGATGATGTAACTTTAGCTTATTAATAAAGCAAACTGAGCATTCTTCATATATGCTCTTCCTTGCCTGAAAATAAGTGAAAAAGCAACATATTTATTGCAACATCAGATTCCCAGACTGATTATTTCACGAATAGAAAAGTCATGGCTATCCAGCGGTGGGATACTCTGACTGATTTGTAATATCATGCTCGATTATATTCCACTAAACACAATTAGCTCATATTTGAGAGACAGAGCAGAAAATTCTGTTCCTAAAAGTGAAAAACGAAAGCGGCTGCATGCCCGCTGAGGCAGTGATGCAGTGTAAATGGCCTATTTTATCTATGCCACTCAAAGGGTGAGGTATAAATACTCTCTTGACCATCTTGCAAAATGGGACACAAACCTCAGTTAAGAGCAAAAGAATGGCTGTTATTTTGAGTCTTTGAACGAGGCAATACTAAAGAGCATACAGCTCTCAGACAAAGAGGTCATTTCCGGTCCCATCACACAATATAATACGCAATAAAAGCGTAGTGAACTTTTCGGATGTCCATTTTGAAGGACAGCAATTCAGCTATTGCACACTGGAGGCTTTGATGTTTTATTAATAGAGCTGCACAGAGAGTGTCAAACACTAGGGGTGTACATCTACTCTACTGGGGCATGTGGGCTGAGCCAGACAGCTGACAGCACAGAGGAGAGTCTGGTCTCCTGACATTGATCTGTTTGCTTTGTGCAGTTCTCTCAGTGCAGAGCTGGCTCCAAAACCAGTACAAATCAAATACAAAATCAAAATAATACTATTAAAAGTGTTTTACTACACATTGATGGAATACTTGATTCTGATTGGTCAACCTTGACACTGCGTGGTTAAATATATATGAAACTGGAAATTTCGGTTTCCATGCCAGTGCTACATTCTTGGATCCTTAAAAATCTTAAAGGTGAAATACAAATCCCTACGATTCATGTTGATAAAAACTTTTAGACATTCTAATGCATTTAACTATGGTTTTTAATGATATGTGTGACTCTGAAATAGCATAATTTTAAGCTACTCTTTTATGTAGTCATAGGGGAAATTCTCTTAAATGCAGGTAAAAATTATAATCAAGCTACCGTTCAAAAGTTTGGGGTCGGTAAGATTAAAAAAAAAATGTTTTTGCATGCATATATGTCTGCAATTGTTTAGTCAAACATACAGTAAAGCCTGCAATATTGTGAAACATCACAAATTTAAAATAACTGTTATTTGTTTTAAGCTGATTTTTTAACAGCCATTACTGCAGTCTTCAATGTCATGCTTCAGAAATCATTTGAATATGCTGATTTGATGCTCAAAAAACATTTCTTAATATTACATATTTAAATATATATACGTATACATTTTTAAAATAGTACATATTTTAGGATACTTTAATATAGTTCAAAAGAAAAGGGTTTATTTGAAATAGAAATCTTTGTTAATGTATAATGCTTTTTTTTTTTTTTGTGTAAAACTTGTAACTTTTTAATTAATTTAATGCATCCTTGCCAAATACAAGTATTAATTTCTTCAAAAAAGTCTTTCCTGACCTCAAACCTTTGAATGGTAGTGTACATTTACTGGGAAAACCAATGGATGTAGAATTAAAAATCATTGACTTTATATGGACATTCTAATGTGTAATGTTTGGTGCAAGTGTCTATGAAATCAACTCAAGAATTCACAAAAAACTAAACAAATAAATAATAATACAAAAAATGTCTAGAAATGGCCTTGCTTGTCCAATCTTCTAATGCACAATCAATCAGAAATATTTACATTGCCATACTTCCATTGCATCTGTCTTCACTTTTAAATGTCAGCAAGCTTAAAGAAAATGGTTAGATTCTTTATTGATGCATCGTGCTGTGGTGTTAAAGCGGAGCTTCATATAGTGCATGTTTGCTGACAGATGCCAGTATCACCTCTAGCTCTTTAGTATTTCTAGCTGTTGCAGTGTGCTGCTGACAAACTGTGAAAATCACACGTAACCATGTGACGCAGTACACGGATGACACTTGCAGAAAATGTCTCCATATTTTAAAATAGCCCTAATGAATAGTTTAGAACAAGACAACATATTAAAACTTAGGAGGTCAACATACTATTACAGAATGTATTAATAAACTTATAAGTATTCAGCTTGACTCAACTGAAAAGACATGATGGGAATAAAATATACAAAGTACAACTTGAAAAGTCAATAAAATTTCCTTTAAAATAAGTCACTCTCTAAGTAGGGTAAACTTTATAAAAGGAAGGACGTAATTTAAGCGAACTGTGCGTGTTAGTCAGGGATAAGTATCATAATAGAGCCTCGCTCTTCCTTTGCGTCTCACCGTGTCCGTCCTTCAAAATCACCTCAATAATGAAAATGATCGATTTCAGATCGTCTCGACTGCGGCTACCCTTGTGTAAAGTTGAGCAGTGGACAGATCTATTGCTTCTTCAGAGTTCAGCTTTATTGTTTCTGTTCTTATATTTGTCTGCAGCATGTAGGGCACAGCTGGGGCGAACGGAGAGTCTGCTAGTTGGAGGAATTAGCACATCGCCCACAGTTGTCCATTGGCAAAGATCTCGCATTCGGCTGCGAGACAGGCGGTAGTTGAGCTTAATTGCCATGTCCTGAAACCCCGGGCCGTGAGCAGACAGGGTGACATTTACATGCTTTGAGAGGCACTTTTGATTGTGGTTTTATGAATTACATGATTAGA
Organism: Sinocyclocheilus anophthalmus; assembly: GCA_018155175.1. Taxonomy (NCBI): domain Eukaryota; kingdom Metazoa; phylum Chordata; class Actinopteri; order Cypriniformes; family Cyprinidae; genus Sinocyclocheilus; species Sinocyclocheilus anophthalmus. Next base: position 31,068 of record JADLZN010002381.1, on the reverse strand, counting down.
GGAGATTTTGCCAGCTATTCTAAGACACGCTCGAAGCAGACTGCACTGATTAGCTAGATAGTGCCTCCCAAAAGTCAGGCCTCATGCTAGCTGCGACATTTAGGAGAAGTGATTTACCAGCTTCGCAGTGAATTGTTATGATGAGGTTACAACCTTATGGATTCCTGGAGTGTGTTTGTGATGGAGTAGTGGAGCTCTTCAGCAGAGACAATAAATAAATCATCATGGAGGGAGAAAATTGATTTTTTTCCCTCTCTCTGTCTTTCCCTGACATATTGTGAAATCAAAAAATCGTTGGGAACTTTGAAGAAGAAAGAACCGTAAGTAATCACCATCTCTGACATGAGACAAACTTGATTAACCCTACTTCATAATGCATTTAACTGCACAGAATGGGCAGTCATAGACTATGCAGGCTCTGATACAAATCTATTCATTTTCAGCATCTAAAAAAAAAAGAACAAATGTTCTTGGCCTAATGCAGGGGCTGTGATGAAGTTACAATTGTGGGCCTTACCACCCTCCCGGGAGGCAGTTAAAGTCACTGACCACAGCATTAGTTATACTGAGAAAAAAATACTGCGGTGATACAAACTGAATCCATATTTCTATATATTCGCATTAAGATGATACTTTTGACAAGGCATTTAATAAGCCATAGTATTATCATGAAACATACAGTTATATTATATTATATTGTCAATTTTTTCCACCCTATATATAAATAAAAATCCCCTTTATATTATTTATTATACATTATATAAAATTCTCTCTCTCAATTTCATTCGTATGTATATATATTGTGAGTGGGGTGGGGCCAAGAACCGTGGGAACAAAGCGAGGCTGGTGGAGTGAATGATAATGAGTGGGGAATCCGGGGTGCCATCGAGCATGGCGGAGCAGTCGAGGCGGTGGGCTGGAGTGAGTTGTTGGGGGCGGACGAACTCGTTGCCGGCCGCCTGGGCTGTGGAGGGAGCAAAGGAGTGGGGAGGCGCAGGGAGCGTGGGACTCCTGCTTACTACCCCGAACCTGGGTACCCCCTGGCCTGCAAGGGGCGATGCCCCCCTGTTATGGTAAAGTGGTTTGGGGCCGAGAGCCGTGGAAACGGAGCGAGGCCGGTGGAGTGAATGATAATGAGCGACACCTGCACCACACACCGGTCTCGAGTCCCACGGAGGAGCTCCGGAAGGATAAAAGGAGAAGTAACGACAGTAAAGGACGAGAGAGGACCAGACCTGGACTTTATTTTGTGTTATGTGTGGGGCAATTGTCCGTGAGGGGCTGCCGCTTTACTTTAATTTTGTGTTTGTTTATTTTATTATTAAAGTCTTAAATGTTCGCCGGTTCCCGCCTCCTCCTTCACGTTCTACAACTTACATATATATATATATATATATATTATAATATATCTTTCATTTATTGCATAAGTCACCAAATGGTGGAAACCCTCGTGAATTAACATTCAATGCACACAGACGGAAGGAGTTACACTTGGGTTCTTTTAATTGGGATGATTTTGGCTCACATTTCACAAACACCCACCAAGAGCTGAGATGCTGATTTCATTTTCCAGCAGGATTTGGCACTGCCCACACTGCCAAAAGCACCAAAGTTGGTTAAATGACCATGGTGTTACTGTACTTGATTGGCCAGCAAACTCGCCTGACCTGTACCCCATAGAGAATCTATGGGGTATTGTCAAGAGGAATACGAGAAACAAGAGACCAGAAAATGCAGATGAAGGCCACTGTCAAAAAAACCTGGGCTTCCATACCACCTCAGCAGTGCCACATGCTGATTGTCTCCATGCCACGCTGCGCTGATGCAGTAATTAAAGCAAAAGGAGCCCCTACAAGTATTTAGTACATGTACAGTAAATTAACATACGTTCCAGAGGCCAACATTCACTAAAAATGTTTTTTTATTGGTCTTGGAAAGTATTCTAATTTGTGGAGATGACTTGGTGGGTTTTTGTTAACTTTGAGCCAAATCATCCAATTAAAAGAATCAAGACTTACACTACTTCTCTGTTGCACTGAATTTAAATACACAATTCACAAATTTGAGTTGTTTTTTTGAATTACTGAATCAACCGAACTTTTCGCACGATCATTCTACTTTGTGAGATGCACCTTAAGAGTAGCATTGACTAATGCAGCACCGAAGATAAAATGTGCCATTCACTGCACCTAAAATGTATGATTGCAGAGAAAATATATACGTTGTATTGAACATTAATGGAGCAACAGTCATTCATTCAAGTTGTTTATTTTGTTTAAAAATCTTATAAATGTGTGAGGTGGCAAGGGGGGCCTTTTACCCCACACAGGGGTAACCAGCATGGGGTAAAAGGCACACGGTATTGATACAAATATTTCAGCTAAAATAATGTTTGTTTTTTTTTTTTTAAATAATGTCTAAGTTAATACTTGTTGAAAACAATCACTTTAGCAAAGTTTGTATTATTTTATGATTATTTTGAAAAATAAAATAATTTTTGTTCAATAAATATACTGTCACTAAAATATGTTAATATAAAAAATATATATTTTAAAATACAGAAAAAAAAATCATTTTAATAAGTAAAGATTCTGAAAGCATTGAAGGAGATCCAGTAATAATTGAATATATATTTACAGCAGTAACAGCAAATTATATGTTATTATATGATATGATTAATATCATGTTTTTAAATATGATGGTTTCATTCTAAACATGGTGATTATCTCTAATATGGACACCCAACTTAATATATGATATTTACCATCTGAATCTAACCATGTCATGTCAACAAATGGAAAAGTCAGCCATCTATTAATTATCATGTTAATTACTGTGGCTTTAGCCCCAACAGCAGGGGCGCTTTTTACCCCAAATACCATACTTTTACATATTCCTTCATTATTTAAAAACTGTTGCTTTAATTATCTTAAACAAAAATTGTTAAGAAGACCTTTGTCTCAAAATATATGCATTAATTTGAGCTATTCTAATTTGCTACTTAAATCTACAACATTTTAAAAAACATAAAATATTAGATCAAGCAAGCACAGAATTAACTTTGCGCTGCTGCGTGCGATCGCACCAAGGATCAGACAAATATACAGGTGCATCTTGAAAAGCAAATGTTTTGGAAAGTGCTACGCCACGTTTTTGTGCCATCTAGTGATTTAGATGAAAATAATATCAAAGGCGCCTTTTACCGCAGGGTGCCTTTAGCCCCGTTGTACCTATAAAATTGCTAACATATAAAACCTTATGGTAAAAATTTTTATATCTGTATTTTGTTATAAATGATATCATATAAATGTTTTTTGGCATAGGCCTCTTACAAAACTCATCTTGTAATTATTTTTAACTACTCAGCTGTGCCACAACAAACTAGACAAGGTCGCTTATTTAAATTCAACTACAGTACATACACAAAACTTTCTGACATGTTTTATTCAACAGCCCTTCAGAAGGAAAACCACAAACACTGTTTCCATTTGCAGGAGATGGAAGGAGAAGCTACTGTAGTAAAACGTATCATGTCTGAGTGTGTGTGTGTGTGGCAATCCTTAAGGCGTCTCACCCAAACGGTCATTAGGGAGAGTGAAAGCATTAATGGACGTTGAGTCGGTGGGGTGTGATAGCCTGACAGAGTCACACAGCACTGCAATGCCATGTGCTCTCAGCTTTGTTTCCTAATGCCCCTGACACAGACGTTGACGCAAAGAATCAGTGACCTGAAAAAGGCAGAGCGTTCACACGCAATGAGCTCCTGAGCAAAATCCTCCATGCCTTCCCAGCACTCTTTGTGTCAGAAGCCACACAACAGAGGCAAACTGATTAGATGTAGCAGCTATATCCTCTCAACCAACACAAGCAGGCAAAATGCCTGCTCTACAAACAGTTGTGGGCAGTAATGTGTTACTGTAATAATATTACTTTCCCCAGTAACTTCCAATCGCAATCTAAAGTAGATTTTGGTCATATAATGATCAAAAATATGTTATTTGTAGAATTTTAGAATAAGCTAATTGCTACACCTGCTTGTATTGTGTATTCTTATAAAAATAACCCAAATCACATACAAATCAAATGCTTTCATAATCATATGTTTATCAGCTTAATGTTTCATGTGTATAAGTTTGTACAGATGCAGAACAAGGACAAAGAAATCACAGGGAAACAACACTGTAAGATGCTAATGCTCATCAGATCGCACAATTCAGTGGAAAATTAATAGAAATTATGATTATGTCTAAATAAATACTAAGTAAACGTGTGTAAATATACCCTAATGGACACAAAGAGGCACACATATGAAGTCAGAATACTGAGGAGAAAGGACATAATTACCAATTTTGTGGAGTTTTTAACAGAAAAGTAATATAACGAGAAGTGTAATAAATTACTGTTGGCTTGGAGTAATAATAAGTAAGTATAAAGGAGTAACAAGTAATGAGTAATAAATTAAATTTTTTGAGCCCAACACTGATTACCATAGAAACCAGCAGACTTCTCTGCAGCTTTTGTTGTGATTGATGGTTATGCATATTTCAGCACCGGCAAATAAGGATCTTCCTGAAAGAGATGTAGCGAGAACAAACTGAACACGGTAAAACCCCTCTACAGCTAAAATGTCATGCTCTTCCAATACTGATTCTAGTCCAGCACTATGAATCATTTTAACAACAATTGTTCGTTCACCAGCCAGGAAATGTCTTCCAGATGAAATATTTCATGGGCCCATATGAACGGCGTGCCATATGCATCCTTAATGAATCTATATTTCAGGTTATGATTCTCTCTCAGGAGTTAAAGGAGGTTGGTCCAACATTAACAATAAATCCTCAGCTAGTGGCAATTAGGGAACAGCATCTGACATCCTCCCGCGTAATGCCCACAATCCCAACACACACACGCGCTACACCTGTTCTTAATTACTGCCGGTCTGCTTTTTAACTTTTATTCATATTGCACTGGAAGCTTGGCACACACTTTCCAAAACTATTTAACATCACTGCTCACCCCACAGAAATGACGCATGGGAAATTTTAATAGCCAAGGTCATAGGGTGAAAGTTTGGCTGATTAGCTTCCATAGTTAGACCCTGTTGGCAGATGACGTATATGTGCATTTGCGTATGGCTCAGGTGATTGGCTCTGGAACATAATAACTAGGAAGCAAAGCAAATAAGGGAGTCACTGATGAATACATTAAAAATTCAATTTCGTGGAAATGCTCTTTTTTGTATATTCATGTTATTTTTTTGTTATTTTGAAAAACTTATACACCACTTTAATAAGTTTAAAGGGGTCATATGATGCTATTTTAAAGATCATTAGTTTGTGTATTTGGTGTAACGGGATATGTTGACATGCTTTAATGTTCAAAAAACATTATTTTTCAAATATTGTACATTATTGTAGGTCCTTTATGCCCCGCCTCTCTCAAAGCTTCGTTTTCAACTAAGCCCCCTCCTTCCGACAAGCGCAGTCTGCTCTTGTTGGCCAGCTGACCCAGTGCATTGTTTTTGGCCGAACACCGCAAGCACTCGTTGGAAGTGTAACGCCCCTTACCATAATTGCGATCTTCATCTTTCAAAATAAATGCAAAGACAGTAAATAATGTCATTAGTTTTAACATCAGTTCAAGCCCGAAAGGGCAACAGAGTCACGTGACGAGACACAGTGATGATGCGGTACACAAGCCGCGGTTAAGACAGCTGACGTGCTATGATTTCTGACAGGCAGTTCACTCTCCTGTGATGTGACCCTGTTCCCCTCAAACACACACGACGCATTACTCTGTGCTGCGCAAAACTCCGCATTTGAACAGTCAATAGCAAATACTTAAACTGATAACAAAACATACTTACAGTCGCTGATTCAGAAGCGCCAGATTGTCATAGCAAAGTCGGAATTTACCCCTTTTTTTTTTTTTTTTTAGAAATAGCCTTTGTGCACAGCCAGCTTTGTACTCTTCTAGGTTAAAAAACTGTTGTCCATAAAATGCGTTACACAAATTTGAATATCTGGTTTGTGCTGTTCTGTTGTAAATAAATCTGAACCAATGATTCCTAATTGCATCTACTTCCGGAAGGCCAAATAAAGTGCTTTTGCTTTCGCACTGAATCACACAGCGTCTCCCTGACATGGATGCATCAACACTACTGCTACCTGAAACCACGCCTTCTTTCTTTGCGTGCACATTTGGGCGGCATTATGCTAATATTTCCACATAGTGATGTAGACATGTGGGGGCGTGTTAGAACGAGCCGTTTTAGGTAGGCGTGTTTAACTCTTAACTTTTATAAAGAATACTCTTTGGATTTGAGACTTTAGGTCTTTGCAACTTTACAGATCTTCTTATGCACCAAGAGCTTGTAACACTTCAAAGAGAAGGAAAACTTGAAATCGCATCATATGACCCCTTTAAATTGAATGACTCTACGAATGTCATGTGGTGTAACTATAATATAGAAAGTAGTAACATATTTTCCTTACACCTTGAGTACACATGAATGTAGTGTTACTTTTTTATTTTTCATTACTTACATTTTTTAAGAAATACTTTTTGAGGTAAAAACTTTTTTTACACACATATATTATATAACATTTTTGTGAAGTAGCTCCCATGACGTTTACAAGCTTAAACTAAACAGTTAAATTCTCTTAAATTTTTAAGAATTGTTGATGTTGTACACAGTAATGAGGGATCCTTTTTATGATGAATTGCTATTTGATATGATATATATCTATTTTATAATATATTATTATCCATCCACACCCGCACATTGTATATATATTAATAATATATCTAATATATCAATTGCATATTGTATACACACACACACACACACACACATAGGTATAATGGACTATTCTTAAAATTCATGAATAAATCCCCAAAAACAAAAAAAATGGTCACATCAATGAATGTTACATACTATACTGTACTTCCTCCAGCCTGGCAACCACCATCGAGATTAATGTGAAGGCTACTAGTTCTCACCAGATATTTTTGGCCAAAACCAGTCCCACAATGAAGCCACAACTAATACTATCATGAAACATTATTAGCCAATGACATTCCAGCAATGCCCCACAATTATCACACAATCGACCCCTCCACACAAGAGACATGATCATTCCTGGCCTCATTTGAGCAGAAGAACAATTATCTGCTACTTACAGTAAAGCGCTAAATTACACCCACTTTAACTGGCAATTAGGTGGAGGGCATTTCATGGATGACTGTTGCATTGGGAGTGTCATGAAAATACGTCGCCCGCTGTTAAACGGAAGAGCCAGTCACAGATGATATCTCATCAGGGGCTCTTCTTGGCCGTCTAGGTGGCATGATTCACAGCGTGATGCAGGAGGGACCGTCCACGCCCCATAAAACCCTAACTCATAAATGATAACCGCCCAAATTATAGATAAGCATGGACATTTCGAACAGAGATTATACATCAGCGAGTGTGATTGATGGGCTGGAATTTGACCACCGATGAGACGGGGTTAAGAATTACTGTCAGCTAGCTTACTGACCAGAGCCTGAAGCAGTCGTGGTTCTTGATGAATGGCTTGCTGTGATTATACAAAGCATCACAGTGGAGTGCCGGCCCAGCAGTACAACTTAAGAGTGAAAGATAGAGTTTGAGGTAAAATTGACCCAAAGGCATGCCCACAGTTCAGTTACAGTCCACGCTCTGATCATATGAAGAAGCACACTGCACACAAAACTACATTTACATTTAGTCATTTTGCAGACGCTTTTATCCAAAGCGACTTACAATTGGGGAATACATAAAGCGATTCTTCTTAAAGAGGCAAACAGACACAGGAAGTGCTTGTAATACCAAGTTTTAAGCATTGTTCAAATAAGTACAAACTAGAAAGGGAATTCATAAATAAAGAGAAAGACAAAGTTTTTTTTTTTTTAAATTTAGGATGAAGTTAAATAGCGTCAAAAGAGATGAGATTTCAGCTGTCGCTTCAAAATTGTCAGCTGTCACTTGAAAAAAATAGCAAAGACTTGCTGAAAATCAGCAGAAGCAATCTGATGACACACTGTAAACACACTCTAAAAAATGCTGGGTTAAATACAACCCAGTGCTGGGTAAAATATGGACAAACCCAGCGATTGGGTTGTTTTGACCCAGCAGTTGGGTTACTGCCCAGAAGGTTGGGTTGAACATTTAACCCAACTGTTGGCTGAAAACAACTCAATCGCTGGGTTTGTCCATATTTTACCCAGCATTTTTAAAATAGTTTTAAAAGTTGTGAATAAAAAAACAGCATAGTGCTGATATTATAATTTTGTTGGTAACACTTTACAATAAGGTCACATTAGTTAACATTAGTTAATGCATGAACTAACAATGAAACGCACTTTACAGCGTTTAGAATCTTTGTGATGTAATTTCAACATTATTAAAATCAAAAGTTGTATCTGTTAACATTTGTTAATGTACTGTGAATTAACATGAACATCTGTATTTTTATTAAATAACATTAGCGTAGATTAGTAAATACAGTAACAAATGTATTGCTCATGTTAGTTAATGTTAGTTCATACTTAACTAATGTTAACTAATGAAACCTTATTGTAAAGTTTAACATTTGTTTGAATCATGCATAAAAACTACACTCTTATAAAAAATGCTGGGTTCAGCCTGTTGGGTCATTTTATTGGGTGGTTTTTAATATTTTCACCAAGGTGCTGGGTAGTTTTTCTGTAACTAAGTTGCTGGGTCATTTTTAACACTGGGTTATTTATTCTACCCAACCGCTGGGTTGAGCCTGTCTCCGATGAAACAACGCAGCTGCTGAGTTACAGTCATAGCACAGGCTTTTTACATTCACAGGACGGAGCAGTTCTCAGCGCCGCCGGCGATTTGGTGCACTCTTTCCGGGAAATAAAGGTTTGTATACATTTTATTTCATTTATAAAGTCTTTAATATGGTGTAAATTATATTATTTTACGCAACGCAACATAAGGACGAGATATCAGCTGCCTCAGCAGCGGTCGTTTGGCACGATGGAAATGCCTTTTGCCTTGCATAAAATAATGGATGTTATTCGTTATAATACTGAGTTTAATTTAATTTGATTTAAAAATATGTTCTCCAATCTCAGTACTGTTTGTTTATGGACAGGTTTTGGAGTCAGTCAAGGCATCTTTCAGCTACGAGTGAAACGCGAGCCCGGCACGAGAATTAGCACTATTTTGTAAAAAAAAAGTGATTACAGAGAACGGTTGAAAATTAAAAAAATGCTTTTTACAGTGCCTTTTTATTTCTAAAATGCTGTTAGACGAGTTTAAATGTATAAACTCGTTATATCGATATTGGTTATTTTGCCCAATGGATTACTCCTTGTGTAAGGAACCTGGGCGTCTTATTTGATGCCAGTCTAAGTTGATAAAACAATTAAACAGTGTGGGTAGGTCAGATTTTTTTCATCTTCGAGTTTGGCTTAAAGTTTAAAACTCTCTTTCACACAGAACATTCGAAAAAAAATCATGCATTTGTAAATTAGATTAGATTATTTGCAACTCGCTGTACTATGCGGATAAATCCGTCCTCCATGGAGCGACTGGCAATTGGTCAAAATGCAGCCGCAGGCTATTGCTGGCACCACGCAAAAATTTCAGACGATTATCCACTGCTGACCACACTACAGTGGCCACTGTAACTTAGAGTGGAATACAAAATTTTACCATGGTTTTTAAAGACTTCTAATCTGCACCATTACCTCACTGAGTGTTGCAGACACAAAATCAGCTGAGACCCATCAGATCCAGCTTTTTAGGACTTATAATTCCTAGGTCCCGATTAAAACCTGTGGCGATCGAGCCTTTGTAATGTGGGTCCTACACTCTGGACAATCTCCGGCGCTCATCCGAACAAACTTCTCTCTATCTATTTTTAAAGTTATGCTAAATATCATTCCTTGATCAATTTGCGGCCAGTCAATGAAGATTTTGTATTATCTATGGATCAGTATTATTTTTAATTATGTTTTAGAACTTAGGTTGCTGTCGTTGTTGACACGATTGACTATGTAAAGCATTTGGCGTCAACTCTAAGTTGTGTTAAAGGTGCTATATAAATAAATTAAGAAGAACAAAATTATTAATATTGTTAAACCTAGGCTGTATCAACCAAATAAATTCATTTGTCTTGTATTTTTTCAGGGTGTTCGGATTAATAATAAATGTTCATCTTTTGGTTATTGCTGTTGCCTATAGTAATTCTGTGTGTTATTTTTAATTTCCAGCCCGTTTTAAGCCAGCAATATAATAATTTTTTAAACAATAGATGAGTTAAATAAAACAACCCAGCATGGTGGGTAAAAAAACGTTTAACCCAACCAGCTGGGTCAAAATAACCCAGCATGAGTTCTGTCCAATATTTACCCAACACTGGGTTGCCAAATAACCCAAGTTGGGTTGTTTTTAACACAGCATTTTTTTAGAGTGTAGACATCCATATGCAAAAGTGCATATTGCACATTTTGTTCTTCCAAGTTGCACTACTGTTCAAAAAGTTTGGGTCAGTTAATACTTTCATTCAGCAAGGATGCAATAAATGTATCAAAAGTGCAGTAAATACTTTTACACTGTTACAAAAATATTATATTTAAAATACATGCTGTTCTTTTGAACTCTCTTACTCTAAAAAAAAAAAAAAGGTTTGGGTAAAACACCAGCACTGGTGAAATAGGGCCAAACCCAGCGATTGGGGTGTTGTGACCCAGTGGTTGGGGAATAATGTTTAACAAACTTCTGGGTCCACTCTAAAAAATGCTGGGTTACATTTAAATTAGTTTTATTTAACTCAACTATTGCTTAAAAATTACTACAGTGTATATTCTGCTTGAACCCAAAATAGGTTGGAAATTAATATTTATTAATATGTTCAATAAATAAACATTTATTAATAATTTGAATGAACAATAATTAAATAATAAACCTTTTTAAACAACTTATTAATAAATTGTCACCTTTTGATTATCGCTGATGCCTCTGTGTCGGATTTTTAATTTACAACCAATTTTGGACCATTTTATTCATTTTAAGCCAGCCATATAGCAATTTTTAAACAGTAGCGGAGTTAAAGAAAACAACCCAGAAGGTTGGGTTTGAAGTGTAACAGGTTTGCTCTAACTTTTTACTTCATTGCTGGGTCAAATGTGTTCATTATAAAGGGAAAACTGATAGTTCTTCCTTTCAGCTCAAAAGAGTGCTGGGATCGCTTTCTGCTGTCCCGTGAGGTTGGTGTAAACAGGTACCTATCACTGAATAAAGCATAGAACTCCTCGTCCTTAAGGACAACACATACCTGCTGGAGAACTCTAATGACATTTCACTGAATAATGTCAAGATAAAACCAACTCAGTATTAAAAATGATATTCTTTATCTTTAATAATATGTTTTTTTGTGTTTTAATTTATCTCTCTGCCATCCAAGACACTTCAGGCATCTGTTTATTGCAGTCTACATTTGAATGAAACCTCTTGACGTGTGAGGTGTACCTAATGGATCAAAGCAGATATTAGAGTGACGCTTATCTCTGGAGTGAAAAGAAAATGTGTCTCACACACACACACCACAAAAACACACACACACGACACACACACACACACCACACACAAAACCAAACACTCTCTGTCATAGAAGCAGCCATAGAAACCATTCATGTTATGATTATTGTTCATTACGTCTACAGTGTCACATCTTTCCACATTTTTCAGTTTATTAATTTCTGTCCTTTATGGCTCCTTCACAGATTAAGGAACACTCATTCTGTGGGCATAATTAACAATATAAATAACACAGAAAAATCTTAATAAACATTTGAAATTGTTTTTGTGTAAAACATGAATATTTATAGATTTTTGTTACGCTTCTAGAAAAAAAAACATCTCAACGCGCTGGTAATCTACAATATGTTAAAGTTTGGGGTGAGTAAATTCGTTACCTTTAGTTTAATAATTGTATGTACAAGGAGCATTAAATGTTAAAAGTGACAGTAAAGACAAAAGTTTGGTTAATAAAAATTGTTCGTTGGAACTTCTAATAATTAAAGAATCCAGAAAAAAGCTTTTCACAGTTCCAGAAAGAACAGTTTTCAACATATAATAATAAGACATGTTATTGAGCAGCATTTCAGCATTTTAGAAGACACTGAAGATGGGGATGGTTCTAAAAAAGTCAGCTTTGCCATTCATGAATAAATAACATTTTTGAATATATTAAAAAGAAAACACACCCACACACCACACACACATATATCTATATACTGTATATATTACATTATTATTTTTTTGATTAAATGTACTAATAAGCAATATACTATTTTTACTGATTAGGATCAAATACATGCAGCCGGTGAGCATAAAGAAGAAAAATCTTACCGACCATTTGAATGGGTAGTTTGTAAATAGAGTCTGGGCATTTCATATCACATACTCATATGTCAATACAGAGTTGTTTTTTAAGCATTTTTCGGCTGTTTCCAAATGTGACAATTCATAATCATTTGAGAACTGATCACTCACGTAAGACGGTGTATAAATCAAACAAGAAAAAAACACAATTTTTTATTTACCGTATTGGCCTGAATATAAGACAATGTTTTTTTTCTTGGAGATACATCTGAAAAAACGCGGTCGTCTAATATTCAGGGTCTAGACTTTGACATGACAATAATACACCCACAACAATAGGTGACACCAAATACGCATAAAACGAGTGTGACATGAAATACGTAATGTAACGCGTGTTGCAAAGATAGCGAGTAAAAACAAAAGAAAAAGAAACGCTTACAGCTGCATGAGTCGTGACTGTCACGTTAGCTTGATGGGACAAAACTCCCTTTGGGATTTTAAAACGTAAGACAGTACCCAGATTTGAAGACTACAGTAAGATTGAGCTTCTACTGTTAATAAGATTTTGGTAGGCTACTATTAGATGGATAGCCTAAATGTCCTAATTCAGATGGACTACCTGTTTTTTGATGTGATTGTTGGACATTTTACAGTTTTTACCATACTTTCAAACAAAAATTAAAATAGGAAAAATATGCAGTATGAAAATAATTGAAGACAAAATTTGTTTTACTGAGAAAAAAAAACAAGATTTGGCTTTTTAAAAGCCTTTTTCCAAAAGGTACATCAGGAAAAAGGGGAGTCGTCTTATAATCAGGGTCATCTTATATGCGGGCCAATACGGTATATCAATAGAAAATTGTTGAATTCATCAAGTAACGTGGATAAAAAGATCTGATGATAAAAATTATTGGTTTAACGGTATATAAATATTATATTATATTTATTACACTTATTAACAATTTCCTTATTTCATAAATTGTACAAAACAATAAAACTAAAATTAAAAGGTTAAAAGACTGAAAAAAAAATTAAGTAAGTATAGAAAATAAAAATGAAGGAAAATTATACAACAAGGAGTACATGTAATTAAAAAGAAACTCATTTGTTTATAAGTCCACATATTACTTTATTGATCTTCATTATTACATTCTTTATCTATGGTATTATAGTATTTTATTTATTTATCTATTTATTTTTTTATTTCTGCAGGTTTGGTCCTCCATATAAATCTGTTTTAGAAGTGAGCATACAAACAATCAAATTGATGAAGGTATCAATATATCAAAGGTAATTTTATCTGTGTGGCACAAGCAAGCTACATAAAAAGCTAAAAAGAAACAAAAAAATCAGTGATGATTATGACTATTAAACTCACGGTAATAACCAGCAGGATTCCTTTGAGGAGCGTCAGCAGTGACGTGATGGGCTGAATGATGATCTGGGCCAGAAGAATCCCCAATGAGAGCGTCCATGTAAATGCAGGGATCACGTAGACATGACTGCAGAAGCAAAATCAGGCAAACAGTCATCTTATCCCCCACTGTTTTAAATTATAGCTTCAGTAACTTCAAATAATACCAAACCTCTCAAAATTACAGACTACAGCGAGAGGAAATGACAACAGCACAATACAATTGTAAGACAAGTATTCTTTACAATTTCCCTGCAAAACATAGACTTAGTCTCTCTAAATCACATCCTGAATGAGGAGAGGCACATTTCTCCTCTCTAAAGAAAACAACAGGGGGCAGGTAATTGTTTTGAAGTGTCTGTCTCGATTGGATAGGAGTGCTTTCTGATCCAGTGCTCCGTAATACAGTGAACTTCACAAACGCTTCCATTATTTTTATTGCAAAAATACTCTCGGAAGAATATCACTGTCAAAAAACATATGCATGATACATAACACTGACACTCAAAAGCATGGGACAGTATTTCTTAAAGGACTGTGTGATACACAGTTTTACATAATCAATCCATTTTTATGTGTTTCCCCCATAAAATCTCTTTTCCTCATTGCAAAGTCTTCCCAGCATGCTTTCATATGATGAAATCTCAATGGTTCCATCAATACACTCTTTTAAATCTGAGGTTTTGGGGCATTGCCAATGGCATAATATCATCTTAGCTTCCATAATAGAATCAATTTTTATAAGGGTAAACACATTCTTTGCTACATGAAGGCATGACTATGGTGCCAAGGGCAATTTTGGACCTCAGCCACTTTATTAAGTATTTTGAGAGATTTGCGCCTGTATTCCTGTAACATTATTATCTATGTTTGTGGACAGAGGTCAAATTCTACTGTCCCAGAGCAAAGCAAACTTATTTATGAACTCAATTCAGCAAGACCACCATATCCCACAGATAAATATGAGTTTTATAATGGATTAAGAGAACTGCGAATACTCTACCAGGGCTGAAATAACCTATTGATTTGTGCTTGCAGGATCACTTTACATTCACTGTCTCGCTCGCTCGTTCTCTCTCTCTTTCCACCCTTGGTCACAGGCATCTGCCTATGATGTGTTCTTAATGAAGCATTTAGCCATCGATGTGGTGCAGGCTGCCTTGAGTGGATCATTTTCAGGTTAAGTATTTACTGGGGTGTTGCAAAATAAATTACTTTTGTGGCAATAAGTGCAGTTACTAAGAAATTCTGCAGGGAACAGTATAGATGTGAAAACCTCTGTGTGAGAACATCAGTTCTCATAGTTGTATAAGGTTTTAATGATTTTACATAGACATTTTATAGAATAAGAATAGACCACAACAAAACAATTTCATATTATTGTTATAATAAAATCAATATATATTGTATCTACCCTAGTGAAAAATAAATATACAAAAATGTATTTGAAATACATTGATTTCATGCTAAGTATACTACAAATAAAATTACATGTTTATGTACTTAATAAAAACACCCTGCAATTGTACTTTTAGTAAACCGAACTGGTATACTTAAAGTCTGCTAAAATGGAACAACTAATTTTGTACTTAATGAACTTATCTTGCATTTAAAGACCGATATTATTTAAAGATCATACAGTCCTCATCAATATTGACATTAAAACATTTTAATATTAAGAAATGTGCATTGTGTAAAAGTAGTACTCCAAAATAAAGTGTAATGACCTGTTATCCTAAGTTCTCCAGCAAATATTTCAGTAGTTTCGTATGTATATATTAGGGCTGTCAATCGATTAAAATTTTTAGTCTGATTAATCACATCCTTTTTCTGTGATTAATCGCGATTAATTGCTCACTTCATGAAATTAAGCATAGACCAATTATCTTGTTTCAAATGTTTATTTTGTAATAATTTCTATATCCAGAAAAGTTAACCAAAAGATTGAAGGGTGATTCTCAAAAATCTATATTTTCTGCAAGCTTTTTCAAGATAAATTTAGATGTCTTTCCAAAAAAGGACACTTAGAAACTCCAAAAAGGCACCAAAGAACCAAATGATATAAGGAGCCAGCTATTAATAATAAACATTATAAAATCAGAATTTATAGTATGTGTACAGTGCAACAGCAAAGAGTTTTTTTACATTTTAGAGAAGCCAAGTTGCTATACCGAACGGGACCACATGGAGATGCCAAAAAAACTAAACCAACCGCCTGCTGACTACATATATCTACTACAGTACACCGATCCATTCAGAATAACTAAACACAGAAACATAAACATGACAAATCAAAACATATTCGTGAATGTGTGTGGAAACAACGTTAATGTACGGAAATGTCTGTGCCTGTGCATAAATACAATGCTGCGATCAGTGCGTCAAGAGCATGCATTATTATAACGGACTCGCGTGTGCTTACTGTACGACTCCTGTACGCCCCGCAATCGTCTTTAACTTGATTGCAGTCTTCATCCATCAAAACTTTACTAGCGAGATTGGTTATCCAGTCGAGAAAACGTAGTTTGCATCTTATCTGGCCATTCAGCAGTGGGATGTGTTGACAATCCGTTACTTCACACAGCGTGTGTGACGTGTGAGGGCCCGCGCTCTTCAGAGACAATCACAGAACATGACAGAACTCGTGTTTTAAAGCGAAACACACTGCAATGAATAATTCACTGAAAACGCAACAAGTCTCTGTTCTCTCTGTTCTCTGATGAATTAAGCATGGTTCCTTTCTGACTCAGCGCCTGTTTTGAGGATTATATCAATATAATTATATATTATATATTAATATTAGATAATATAATTACTATAATATAATATAATACACTCAGCATCATTGCAACACACAGTATAAGCGTTTGGAGAATGGCGGATGATCGATAATTATATATACTTCAGCATCACTGCACCCAGTATATCAGTTTGGAGAATTGCTGGATGTAAATAAATTTATATAATAAATAATATATAAAGTTTTTTTCTTATGATAGGAAGGGATTGATCAAAAGTTGCACACAATCTTGGTGCTGTTTATTTGTCTGAAATAAAGCACTGAAAGCACTATTATTGTGTGAAATAGCACTGAAATATCATACAAAAGTAGCACAGATGTCTATTGAATACTCAGGCATTCGCATATCTAATTTCTACAACCTGAGGTAAACAAAACCGCTCAGAGAACTAAACACAATCTGAGATACGATTCATTCAGAACTTGTAATTTTACTATTGGTGAGTCGTAGCCTTGAGTTTGGGCTGCAAAAGGAATTCACAACAGAAAAAAAAAAAACTTAATAAATTGTATAAACCTGCACATAAATTTCTAATGTTTCTGACATATTGATACTGCCCTCTGATATTTAAGATTCTAGGCTTTTATTGTTTTCTGACTGACCGAGTCCATTTTCATCAGTCTGTCACCTTTGCGGCCCACAGTTCTCTGAATACCACAAAAAGAGGATCAACTGACCAATCGATAAATTTCATCTCTGCATTTTTCTGACATTTTTAGAACTTCATTAGCACGTTTACTTGGGTGGATTTGCCACTGATGTGGAAATGGTTTCTTATTACGCTACGAGTCTTAAAGCTGCTTAGGGAAGAAAAAAGCGACAAACAGGAATGATATAAAAGAAAGCAAGAATGAAAGACTGACAGTATCCTGTCCTAGATGGGAGTACCGACAGCACACATTTGTTTGTGACATCCCACTCCCTGCAGGCTGGAGACGCCCACCCCACCATCCCCACATCATGAGCCAAAGCTAAACAGAACGAGACTATGATTCTTTGCACAATGAGACTTCTTTTGATGCTCTAAAATAAAGCTGCTCCATATCCCTAAAGAAAAACGTGAGAGCTGTCTGGCATATTAATAATTTATTATAAAACAATTTTATTTGGTTTGATGCAACCATATACTGTATGGTCTATGAAACAGCTCATCATTTCCCCACTGTCATGTTGTTCAAAACTTATATGACAAAAGGAGACATTTTAAAAATGTTCAAGCTGCTCTTTTCCATACACTGATAGCCAATGGTTACTAATGGCTTTCAATCTTTTAAAATATAAAGCATAATGAAACTTGTCTAAATTACCAAGTCTTCAGAAAATACAGAAATTTAAGTCCGTATTCACTAAAATCTAGAATCTTATTCATGTTTGCATATTCAGATATGGTGTGTGACTTGACTTGACAGTGTCGCTGGTTATAAGACACTTGAGAACCAATCAAAATGCACCAAATTTGCATATGCACTATTCATATAGCACAAATGAGAACTGTTAGAGAGTGATTTTGTTTTGTTTTTTGTCGTTTTTGGAGCTTGACACAGCCCCTGGTCACCATTTACTTTAATTGTATTGATATGAGAGTATGAACAGCCTTTTCATTTTGTGTTTTACTTATAAAAAAACATGGATTTTCATGAACCATCTAATGGACTCATCAAACTGAGCTTTATCTCTGTTGTCAGTATAAACTCCAGTCCCACGAGTCCTTTCAAAAGTTCACCTAAAGCATAATGACTGTAAAAGCTACATTTCTATCCTGATGATAATCTTTCTCAAAGCACCAAAAGGTAATTTAACTTTAAACATGGTGATTTATTATTTATGTGTGTGGAAATTGAATGCACTAGGTTCAGAACTATATATAAGATCGATTGATATCTTTCCTCACATAAAGCACTGAATGATAAACCTATTTGCTACTGAATTTGTCTCAAGTGGGTGGTTTTTTCTGAAAGTGTGTTGCGTTTTAATTAAAATGAAAAACCATCAGGTTAAGAGGTTCAAATAGCTCAAGGGCAAAGAATACAGCAACAGCGGCTTGGATCCAAGGATAATTTCTGTACGGAACATTTATGACTAGGATAGATGGTCTGTATCCAATAAATACTTGTTTACAGCACAGTTTTTCAATGATTAATATTAATGATATTCTCATTATTTTCTTAAAGGTGTCCTAATTGTATTATTTTTCCCTGTGGTCCACTTACAACGTAATTCATCTTTTATCATACTAAACGCAATCATAATTTTTCAAGACCATTATCTGACCTTCAAGGATGAACTGTTTATTTTTCATCTTAGCCTTAATAAATAGTCTTTTGGAGGAAGTTTTAGACTTGATTAAGCTAATTTTTTTACTCGAATTACGACACCGTATGCTGCGTTTGGAGAGGATCCCGAGTCTGCTTATTCAATTTTTCATGTTTACTTCCTGTTCTCAAACGGAATACTAATGTGCGCGTGATGTTTCTTAGACCTTTTTCATCACTCAGTGAATAAGTCACCTGTATTAATGCAACAATAACAAAATGACATGAAATTTCACACACAGTTTATTTCATTAACTACAGAACTCTCTCTCTCTGTTATGCAGCTATAGTGCATATCCCCCCTCTCACTCAGACTTTCTTATTCCCTCCTCACTAGTATCTACTAAAATAGTACAAAGACTGAAGATTTCAACACATTCAACAGAAACACATAAGTGGTGCTAGGTTTAATAAAATGCAGTCGCTATACAGTGACTGCTGGGTTACTACTTTATAACCTGTATTTTACAGAAAATTATAAACTGGTTGTCGAGGCTGGGTGATTAATATCTACTTGTTTTGTTTACAATCTTAATTGTCATAAGATCTCATTTAAATGAGAAGTGTCACATAAATATTAAGTATGGCATCTGTTGAATTTAATTCAACATTGAGCATCAAATCAGCATATTAGAATGATTTCTGAAGGATCATGTGACACTGAAGACGGGAGTAATGATGCTGAAAATTCAGCTTTGCCATTACATGAATACATCACCTTTTAAATCATATCAAAATAGAAAACATTTATATTAAATTGTAATAATATTTTACAATATTGCTATTTTTACTGTATTTTCGATCAAATAAATACAGCTTTGGTGATCATAAAAGACTTTTTAAAACAAAAACATCGCACTGACCCCAAACAGTATTGAACATCCAAACACTAATTAATTTACATAAAATAATAAAACTCCAGAAGTACACAGTGCTATGTTGGTTACCATAACCTGGTCATTTGGGTGCCAAAATAGATATGAAACAGCTGTTATTCAACAATCTTCCAGATATCAAAAATTGTTTAGTTTAGTTCTCTCACAATACATCACAGAGAAGAAAAATGCGCTTGTGTTTTTGACGAGAGAAGCTTTAGGAGATCAAACACCCCACGGGCACGATCTAATGAGAGAATTTCCAGCCCTAACAGCGTTTCTAAACATTACTCACACTGAGGCCATGATTTGACTGACAAGCAGAGAGTAGAAAATCTGGGGTTAAAATTAAACATCTAGAGAATGAACAATATGATTGACTAGGTGTCTTTCTTTGAGATAACTGAATAAAGAAATAAAAGCCCTATGGTTTGATGAAGGCATACATGAAAATGAAGCATATGCATTTATTTCATCTGGCTGAACAGAAACGGGTTCTTGTTTAAATGCAAACCTGCTCTTAACATTTAATATCTTAACTGTTACATTAAAGGTTGCACTGTAAGGCAGCTCACCTGGTATGAAAAAGTGCAGCGTAGGCCTCACTTCCCGCCAGGACGTAACTGATCCCGATAGACACACTGTTAAAGAAAGTTCATTATCAGCACGCGTTATAATAATGACACCATTTCATATTCATGAGGAGCTGTCACAGGAATCAAACAGGAACCTTTACTGCGCCAACTCAAAGATGGACAAAGCCAGATGTTTAATCTTTTTCAATCTTTTGACTACTGAAAGTTATGAAACTTCTTCAAACTTTTAAACTTCATCAATGTTAAAACATTTCACACGTTCAGGAATAAAGATCAGCTTTAAAGTGGATTTTGGTATAATGTGTGATGGTTCAGATTTTTGATTTTGTGTGTGATGCAATTAAGTTTTTCACTGTTTTGAAGAAAAGTTGGATAAGCCTTGGGCTTGCTATTAAGAAAGTCATAGTAAGAAACTGATAAAACATATAAAATTTTAGTTTAATAATAATAATAAGAAGAAGAAGAAGAAGAAGGAGAAAAAGAAGAAATCTAACGTATACAAGAGGTGCCTACGCACCTTCGGTGCTTGGGCCCTAATAATAATAATAATAATAATATAATAATGTATTTATTTAAATTAAAAAAATTTCAATAATGGACTATGACAGCACAAAACAAACAATAAATAAATAGCATTATGGAAGTGAAAAAAATTCTACTCATAAAAAAAAGTTATAAAGAAGAATTAAAAAAGTCTCAAAATATATAAAACCAAAATACCAAAAATAGTAAGTTAGACAAAGACAGCCAAAGTGGTATAAAACTATAAAATAAGCCAAATTTCTAAATCTAAATGAAAAATAATAAAAAATGCATTAAATAATTACTAGTTTGGTAATGACATCTTGAAACAAACATTAAATCAATAAATAAAAAAAATACATTGCATTAAAATAAATAAATACATTACATGATGGTAGTCATCAATCAATCAATAAATGAATAAAATACAAATTGTACTCATAAATACAAAATTAATAAAGCATTTGATTATAGAGTTTAGAATTTAGAATAAAACATAAAACGTCTTAAGATACATAAAATCAAAATACAAAAAATTGTAAATTTTTTCATGAAGAGGAGAGAGTAATTAAAGAGACCTTTTAAACTAGAACACGGCAAGCTTTTTTAAAAAATTGATTTATTTATTGTCTTTTTAAAGCAACCTCTCCTAATTTAAAAATCACAAATGATAACTTTTCAGAATATCTCAGTATCTGGCACAAACGTATCATTGAATGCTGAAGCTCTGAGTGAGTCAGTCAATCAGTCAATGTACAAAAGGCAGTTGTGTGCCAGTATGAAAGAACTACAGAAGGAAACACATAGGAGAAGAGGGAAAGAGAAACCTTGACTTGCACCATCATACAGGACAGCACAGTGTGGATCTGTGGTCCTTGACTGGTTAGAGAACGCAATCTGTCATGGAGGCACATTGATCGAGTGCTAAGCCTCTTGAACACAATGAGCAGAGAATTGATTGGATGTGTGTTAGCCAAACCTGCCTAAATGCTGATAACAAGCTATTTTCCATTCAGTTGCATGACCGGGCATGCAGAGCAGCGCAACAAATGATTCACTGTTAAGTGTCAAAGGCATTTCACAGTAATGACCACTGATGCCCTTAGTGCATTGCTACTCTTATTTTCCCAGCAAAAATCCAAGCAAAACTCATGCATTTTGGATTCTGTATTTAGTTTTGCAATATCATCCATAGAGGACACAGGTACAGCAGTCACAATGTCAACGTGGGCAGAACAAATCAATTTTGCTTGAAAATCTATCAAAGAAATTGATTTATGCTGGTTAAAACTTACTTTAAAGCCCTCCAAAACTTTAAATTGGGCTAAAAGATGAAAAATAACTGGGGAAAGGCTACATTTCTAACATCGGCTAATTAATAATGGCCCATTTAAAGACGAACAGATGGGCAGCCATATTGGACACTAGTACAAAAAGCAGCTGACCATTATTTCATTATTGTGCACCATTTTTCCAGAGGTGAAATGTTAAAACTGTTGTTCGGGGCAATACTGACATTTCACACATAAATAACACTGCATTTTATGGCGGTCTAGAGAGCATAACATGGATTAAAACCTACTTAATGCTTTGATCCAGTGAGGATGTTTGTGTCTGTACCTCGTCAGCGGAGAGGAGCAGCTCTTAACTCAGTGAGAGCTCTCAGTGACTTCATTAACCTTTTTTTTATCAAAAACTAAACGAGATGCTCTGCTCAGTCTAATTGAAGGGGTTCAGTGACATTTTAGCGAAGCGCTTTTGTGACACGTTTATGAGACTGTTCTTCACAGAATCTTGTTTTAATGGCGAATCCTGTAATAAATGCAAATACCTGAGAATGGCTGATGTCACGTGGCACCTGCTGGTAGTTTCTTTTAGTGACCAGAAAAGGAAATATTGTAAAATTGTAGCGCAATTGTGATTTATTATGTTTTCTGTTGTTGTTTGCAAGCCTTTTATGGAAACATCTATCATTGCCTCTATAAAAAAAACAATGATAATAGGCAATGAGAAAAACAGATTTATGATGTTCAAAGCATTGTAATAACGTCAAAAGAACACAATTTTGATGCTATTTCAGGAAGACATGTCCCTTGTGACTGAACAAGCATTTTACATTTTATAAAGAATGATTTACATTTTTCCTTTCTGTAAATCAACACATTTTGCAGCATCTTGTGCATCTATTACAAGCGAGGAATATTTATTTATACATAATAATTGTTTTTTAAATATGTGTATTTTTTATTATTAATATTATTTTGTGCATATATTTGAATATATCTCAGAAAACCTTATATAATATGCATGAATATGTATGGCCCTTAAACAACGCTTTTGCTAATAAAGAGGACAGGAAATACATGCTGCTTCTAAATAAATTAAAGCTAAATTAAGGAAATACATGCTGCTTCTTTTCACACTAGCAGCTTCTCTATAAGCTAATGATACCTCAAAGCACTCTAATACAAAAAGAGCTTTTGACTCGGAGCCAGTTCAACATTAACGTGAGCTCACAATGCCAACATCATGTTAAAACAAAATTTAAGAGCCCAACATAAGTACAATAAGTTTACAGTTCAGGGCGAATTACAAGTCTTAGTATCAAAGCTCTATGTGAAATTTATGAATGCTGTCTCGTATTTCAAGGCTATAAGCTCTCTCCTCTATATAGCCCGATGGTGTCCAAAAGTGCATGACTCATCTTTGCATCACTGGGAATAATGTTGAAAGGTAAAAAATTAAATGAGATGGGCTAGATTGTATACCCAAAATACCAAAGGTCAGAAACTATGTAACACATAATGAAAAAGATATTTTAGTTTAGTATCAAGGGTGCAAATTATGGGGTGAGGGGTGAAAGGTGGTTTTACTAATTTTATTAAAGCTTGCAACAGGCTTGGTGGTGCTCTAGCTGGCGGATACTCATGCTATTCACTTTCAAAACTCAAACTAAAAAATTATAACTAATGGTAATCTAAATTAACTGGTTTTATTAAAACAAACACACAAAAATAAATAACAATATTTAGCATCACTGAATCAGCCTAAATACATTAATTTACACCTTACACCTACATTTGAATGGGTTAAATCAGTTAAAAATCATCTTTAAAGGAATAGTTCACCTGAAAATGAAAAGTTGTTGAAAATCTACTTCCCATAAGGAACTCGAGCGGGCGAAGCGCTTTGGGAACGCCCCTGCGTGACCGCGTTCTGAAGCATGTGTCAAATCAGTCCAATGGAGTAGCGAGACGTCACGAGCGGGGTGACATAAGCACCAGAAAGTATAAAAGCGCATCCGGCAGAGCGCAAACCAGCTTCTGCTCTTCAGTAGCGCTCTGTGTATGTGTCTGTCTATTTACTGTTGTCTGTCCGCACAAGCATATATAAAAAACAATCATGAAAAAGTCTATGGCGAGCGAACGGCATTACAAACGCTGTGTTCCTCCCTGCCCATGATATCTGGCGGCGGGGGATACGCACAAGCGGAGCATGCACAGTCAGCTCTCGAGGGGGCTGATTGTCATGACTGCAAGCTGCTCGCGCTGCGCACGCTCCGCTCTCGCCTGGACGTGTTTGATGATCCCGCTGGCAGCGGTCCCGCTGTTGCACAGCGCAGACTGTTGTCGTGGGGAGCGCGGGTGGATTTAGCGGAGGGATCCGAGACTAGATCCACGGCTCTCTCTCAGTGTTCGGAAGCCTGCGCTGCAGTTTCTTCCCACCCCCCCAGAGAGAGAGAGCCAGACGCTTCATCTTGGATGTGTTGAGTGTCGAGACAGAGGAGACTGTGGACTCGCCACCACAGTCCCTCGCGTATGAGGCGTGATTCGTGATTATGGGGTGTGTTTCGTGCACTCGCCAAAATAAAATATCGTTTGGCCAGCCTAGAAACAGGACGCTCGTCCTAAAAATAATTTTTCTGAATCTAGATCACAGCCTTCACGACGGGGGCCTTCCGTTTTTCCCTGATCTCCATGCTGAGGTGTCAAGATCGTGGGAGAAACCGTACTCATCCCGTATTACAGCCCCACAGTCTCGAATTATTCAAAAAGAACATCGTGGGGCTGAATGATAAGGGATATGGGGCGATGCCAGTGGTGGAGCAGACGCTTGCGAGCTATCTCTCCCCATCCTCAGCATCGTCCCTGAAGGCCCCGAAGCTTCCCACCAGGCCCGTTAGGCTTACATCGAGTCTGGTTGGGAAAGCTTATACGGCGGCAGGTCAGGCTGGCGCATGTTTGCACACCATGGTGGTGTTACAAGCATACCAGGCTGACCTGCTCAGGGGTGGAGCTGCTGAGCGGGAGCAGCCCAAGCCATCAAGCTCCTCATATCGCCAGTCTCAAAAACAGAGCGTTGCAACCCGCACCCCTCCACAGAAAGATCGGGGGTCAGGGCGACGCTCTCAGTCGGGGTCTTCTAGACCGAAAACGGATCTGCGGACCGTTATTTGTCTAAGAGGACCTCGGCTAAATAGTCCTACCATTGTCAGGTCCCTGAGTGCAGCCCACCTGGGGAGGAAAGGATAAAACCTCAGTATACGGTGCCCAATCCTCCTCAGTGCCCTCACGGAGGTTTATTGATACCCCTGCACCCTCGGTGCTTCAGGGCTCAGTGAACTCCAACGACCAAAATTCCCAGCTGCCGCCCGGTGACGGTACGGCACGGGAGAGCTCACCCCCTCAAGTGAGGGTGCTACAGCAGTCAGGTCAGTTGTTCCCTCAGTGCCCTCACGGGGGTTCATTGATACCCCTGCCACCTCGGTGCTTCAGGGCTCAGTGAGCTCCGACGAGTGAAATTCCCAGCTGCCGCCCGGCAACGGTATGGCACGGTAGAGCTCGCCCCCTCAAGTGAGGGTGCTACAACAGTCAGGTCAGTTGTTCCTTCAGTGCCCACACGGAGGTTCATTGATACCCCTGCCACTTCGGTGCTTCAGGGCTCAGTGAGCTCAGACAAGCGAATTCCCAGCTGCCGCCCACCAACGGTACGGCACGGGAGAGCTCGACCACTCAAGTGAAGGGGCTACAGCAGTCAGGTCAGTTGTTCCCTGCCGGTCATCCGCTTCAGGGCACCGAACTGGATCCTCTAATAATTCCAGAGGCCAGCCTCGAGAGGCTGGTTCCTTTAGTAGATTTTCTGGCAGCGTGGGAGCTTCTGCCAAATATATCAAAATGGGTCCTGCAGTTTGTAGAGAAAGGTGACAGAATCCAGTTTGGTTCTTTTCCGCCTCGTTTCAATGGGGTCATCCTCACACTAGTGGGCCCCAAGCAGGCTCTGGTAATGGAACAAGAAGTAGATACTCTATTGAGGAAGGGGGCCATAGAATGTGTTCCTCCTCTCTCTCTCTCTCTTTCTCTCTCGAGAGTGTCCGGGTTTCTACAGCCGTTACTTCATAGTTCCGAAGAAGGATGGGGGGTTGTGTCCAATTTTAGATCTCCGTCTTTTGAACTGCGCTATCAAACGGCTTCGGTTCAAGCTGCTCACTATCAAGCAGATAGTATCTCAAATCAAGTCCGAGGACTGGTTCGTCACGATAGATCTAAAAAATGCTTATTTTCATGTCTCCATCCTTCCCAGTAACAGGAAGTTCCTGAGGTTTGCTTTCAGGGGCAAAGCATACCAATATCGAGTTCTTCCCTTGGCCGTCACTCTAACCCCGCCTTTACAAGGGTGTGGGATGTGCTCATTGGCTCATCTGCGTGACTCCAGGGAATTCGCATTCTCAACTACCTCGACGACTGGCTTATACTGGCCCAGTCTCGAGAGATGGTGGTTCGGCATCGAGATGTCGTCCTCGCCCCTTTTGAGAGAGCTGGGGTTAAGACTAAACTCCAAGAAGAGTGTTCTTTCTCCACTATAGAGAACCACTTCTTTAGGCGTGGTGTGGGACTCAACCTCGATGCAGGCACGTATGTCTCCTGCTCAAATCGAGTCGATCCTCACCACAGTCGCGAGAGTAACAGAAGGCCGGTCACTCACTGTCAAGCAATTCCAGACTGCTTGGGCTGATGACAGCTCCGTCCAACGTGATAACTCTTGGCCGGCTGTACATGAAACCCCTACAGTGGTGGCTCAAGACCAAGGGATTTTCCCTGAGGGGGAATCCGCTTTGCATGATCAAGGTCACGCTGCGATGCTTACTTGCCTTAGACATGTGGAAGAAACGTTTGTTCCTGGTTCAAGGCCCGACGTTAGTGGCTCCTTGTCGTCGCGTAAGGCTAATGATGGATGCCTCTCTCATGGGCTGGGGGGCGGTCATGAGTGGCCAATCTGCCCAGGGTCTGTGGGAAGACCATCATCTCACATGGCACATCAACTGCCTGGAGATGCTGGCCTTGTTTCGAGCTCTGACACACTTCCTTCCAGACATAAGGGGGCATCATGTGTTTGTCCGCAAAGACAACACATCGGTGGTCTCCTACAACAATCGGCAGGGGGGTCTGCGTTCGCACCCCGCCTGGAGTTATGGAGCTGTTGGACGGGCCCCTGAGGGCGGCACAGCTCCTAGCCTCGGCTCTTCAATGGGTGTTGAGACTATCCTCAGTCCAGTCTTTGACCCATAGAAGAAGTTGCGGTTCAGCTGCTCAGGCTCAAGACCATCTTTCTCTTCGCTATTTCCTCACTAAAAAGGATTTGGGGTCTTCAGGCACTTTCTGTTTCGTGCCTTGAATTTGCTCCAGGCATGGTTAGGGCCTTCCTTTACCCGAGGGCCGGGTATGTCCATAAGGTGCCCACTTCTTCACCGGGGCCCATAGTACTTCAGGCATTCTGTCCTCCTCCGTTCCAGGAAGTAGGACAAGGAAAGAAGGCTTAATCTGCATGTCAGTTCGAAACACTGGACGACACAGCACACAGAGCTGCCCGCGCCGCCCCGCCCTAAGGCCCGAATCAGCTATTTATTTGTTGCCCCAGTCCGCCAAAGAAAGGCACTCTCCGCCCCCGCGAACACGCAGACCACCGAGTAGGTGGGTGTCAGGCAGGCACCCCAGAACGCCCCAGCCTACGATTCCTCTGGCCTCCCGTCACCTATGGGGTCAGAGCGCACTGGACCAGGAGTATGGTGGCCTCCAAGGCTTTCAACTTGGGTGTGGCCTTGCAGGACATTTGTGCCGCGGCAGGCTGGTCCTCTCCGCACACTTTTGTCCGTTTTTACAACCTAGACCTGGCATCTACCCCAGGTTCCCAAGTTCTCGCTTTGTGATGTGCTCATAAGATACACACACACAGGCAGGGACTTGGTAGTATGGCACAGTGGGTATTCTCGTTCCCAAAGCGACTTTGACTCAGCTCGAGTTCCTGAAGGGGAACGTATCTAGGTTACGTATGTAACCATGGTTCCCAGAGGGAACGAGACGCTGCGTCTCTTTGACATACTCCCTGCATCCCTGCAGGCGCAACTTCATCGAAGCTGGTTTGCGCTCTACTGGATGCGCTTTTATACTTCCTGGTTGCTCACGACACCCCGCTCGTGACATCTCGCTGCTACATTGGACTGATTTTACACGTGCTTCAAAACGCGGTCACGCAAGGGCATTCCCAAAGCAAATCTCGACGCAGCGTCTCGTTCCCTCTAGGAACCATGGTTACATATGTAACCTAGAGACGTTATCCTCGATTTGGAGAAATTTAGCATTACATCAATTGCTCACCAATGGATCATCTGCAGTGAATGGGCGCCATCAGAATAAGAGTCCAAACAGCTAATAAAAACATAACAATAATCCACAAGTAATATGCGGTTAAGCTGGAGACATATTGTTGTAAGTCCTGCTTGCATGTTTCTCTCTCTCTCTTTTTTCTCTTTTTCATCCTTTCTTCCGTTTATTTTGGTAGGGAAGGCAAGGGGTAGCAATTACTGTTTTATAATTAGACAAAGATGTGCATGGAGCTGTGCGACATTTTATTAGCGTTTTGTGAACAGTGATGAGGAGGGTTATTATGATGATACGGATGTCATGAGCCGGATGGAGACTTCACTAGGTGCCATTCACAGAGAATTTAATATTAATGTTTGATACATACAGTGACCCCAATAAATATCTGGATACCTAATGTCTGAATGCCAATATCTTACAAAATATCAAAGCTGGTGACCTTAATTTAAAGAAAGAGCACATGCAAGTATTACATGCATACCTAATCATATTTAGACATTAGGTGTGACTTCCTCTATCATTAGTGCTGAGGCTTTTTGTCTTTTTTTGAAGTCTGTACTAATGAAGTCTCTTTCCTGTTTTAGGTAAAAGCAGCAATGACCCTGAGGTAAAGATGAAATGTTCATCGTCTCTTTTAAAGATGTTTAAATAGCATAACATATCTCTGCTGAGACACTTCTGCACAAGAGTCAGCATCTCAAAAGGAAATGAGAGCATTCACAACACAGTCATTATAATGGACTGAAGACAACTAGAGAGCAGAAGGACACTATTTACAGTTCACTGGTTTTGATGCAGTAACTCTTACAATGCCAATGATGATGTCGCTGTTTGTTTCTTGTGTAGGAGTCAGACGAGGACATGTACGAGGATCTTGATCACAACTGGTTAGAATATTCATTTACTGTTCCTCATAATATTTAATGATTTGAGCAAACCCCTGAACCAAAGTATTACTTTTCACCTGTCCTTCACCGTTACTGAAGCAGCACCCTAGCATCGTAATAGCATGTTTTGCACAGGCAAATGCTGCTCACATTTTCTTCAGAAAATGTAGTTGGTTAGTCTTTAGTAAAGGCTGCAAATCAATTGGGCTCAAATTTTAAGATGATTAATGAAAAAGGAAAACTCACTCAAACTTCTGCTAATGGAAAACTGTCCTCCACACAGGCCAGAAAACAACAAAGAACCGAAAGAAGAAAAGACGACAAAAGAACTAAAGAAAAGGCTGGAAAAAGAAGAGAAGAAACGCTTGGAACAGGAGAAGAAAGAGAAGAAAGAGAGAGAGAAAAAGGAGCAGGAGGCCAGGAAAAAGTTTAAAGTAATTACAAACAGCTCAGTGCTCAGTTTATTTTTATTTTCATTATTTTTGTGAATCTCCACAAAACCTGTCAAAAACACGTCCGGACACCTCAAAATCAAAATTTATATTTTATTTCACATAAATCGAAGATTTATTTCAGGATTGTGACATTATTTTTTTATATATTCGTATATAATTTTGCTCTATGGTCAGGGTGTGTAGTGTTTTACTGGCTTTATTTAAAGGGTTCATATGATGCTGCTAAAAAGAACATATTTTGTGTATTTGGTGTAATGAAAATGTTTATGCGGTTTAAGGTTCAAAAAAAACATTATTTTCCACATACTGTACAGTATTGTTTCTCCTCTACGCCCCACCTCTCTGAAATGCGTCGATTTTTACAAAGATCATCGGTCTAAAAAAGTGAGGTGTGCTCTGATTAGCCAGCTATCCAATGCGTTGTGATTGGACGAATACCTCAAGCGTGTTGTAACGAATCAGCTCATGGGAAATATGAATAATTAATCATAACTAGTTATAATTAGTTATGAATATTTTAGATCCGCTGTAGATTTTTAGCTGACCTCTCAGGGTCAACTGTATTGTCAATTCTAAGAACGTTAATTTCCTGGTTAAGGCGAAATAACTTCCTTGCTGTACAATTCTACAAAAGCTTGTAGAATAAATCTGCTTGGCATGATTAAGTGACTCCAGTTATGAGCAAACAATGAACACCGTCAAGTGTGATACAAGTAAGACTTAATTAACTACATAAACACTTAAACTAGTACAACATACTACATAAACACATAAACTGGTATAAAATCCACATAAACACATAAATGGCTCTCAATGCACTATACACACACACACACACGCATAAGTTGGTATAGGAAAGGGTTAAAGCTTAACCAGTAAAGAGAAGGGACATAAGGAATGACATTTATGGAACCATTGTGCATATTCAGCAGATCTACACCTGAGGGAAACGTCAGATTATTAGTTCAAACACACCTTTGTAAAAAGGTTAATACTTAATGTATTAATTAATAAGACTAAGTTTGATACTTGCAAGTCTAGTCTGTCTGTTCCTCTGCCGTCTCGCTACTCGTTCTCCTTTTCTCAACTGAAAGAGATTCCTGATGCAATCTGAAGGCCCAAGATCTTGCTGAAGTTGGCTAGGCTGTCGATGGAGGAGC
>JADLZN010002380.1:0-60087 GCA_018155175.1 Sinocyclocheilus anophthalmus | reverse complement strand
CCTCGGCTCACTCAAGGCCGCCGTGTGTGACGTTGTGTCTCGTGGTGAAAGCGAAACTATTTGTTTGGTCTTTCAAAAGCGGACACGACTAGAAATCAGTAGTTAAACTGTATTCACAACACTGTTCCAGAACACTTCAACCAAATATACAGATGTGTGCAGCGATTTATGAGGAATGTTTCTCGTCCTGGAGGATAGAAGACAATGCCGGCAGTTATTTACATTATATTTACATTTAGTCGTTTAGCAGACGCTTTATCCAAAGCGACTTCCAGTGCTCTAGCGCTGACTACTGTAAAAAAATGGTGTTCTGTACTGTTCTGATCAAAGACTGAAGTATGTTTTTTAGTTTTTATATTTTATATATTTAAAGTTAGTTTTTTGAGCAGTGTAGAGTAGCATTTGTTTGTCATTTCTCCGATCACAAATAAAGACATGGTTTTGTGTTTACGCGGCGTGATGCAACGCGTAAAAATGCAGTATAAGTCATTATAATCGTAATTATGTCCCCACTGGATGCAACGAATGCATCGTTTATAATGGATTTTCATGTTTTTGTCTCATCGCTCCGGCCTGACACGGCATCAACAGTATGGTAAGGGGCATAATATTTCCGTCATACGCTTGAGGTATTCGGCCAGTCACAAAGCACTGGATAGCTGGCCAATCACAGAACACCTCGCTTTTCAGAACGATGGATGCTTTGTAAAAATGTACGCGTTTCAGAAGGCGGGCATAGAGGAGAAACAATAATGTAAGATCGGAAACTAATGTGTTTTTGAACCTTAAATCGCAAACACATTTCATTACACCAAAACACAAAATAATGTTATTTTTAGCAAAATCATATGACCCATTTAATTCAGTCCTGAAGGAAACACAACAGCTGGTGCCCACATACGTAAAACATTCACCACCTTTCTTACACAACATACACAGAATATGACCCCTTGAATAAATAACAAAATGACAGGTTTAGAGTCAGACTGTACGTGTGCGGTTCGGTCACTATCAGGGATGAGAGAGTCTAATTAAGCATTGAATGGAGACTTCAGTAACGGTGTTTCACTTCCAGAACCAAACCTTCAGAGACCCCGAGACGGATCAATTAAAGAGAACAAAGCATGTATACATACACACACACACACACACCTCTGACCCCAGGAAAGTGTTCGCAGAAGGGGGCCTTCACTCCATCACAGTCCAGCGACTCGATTGGACGGTTAAACGTGCATCACAACGGGCAGCATCCGGCCAATCAGAGCACAGAGTGACAGACAACTCAAGATGCTTTTTATAGCATTTACCCTTAAAAAAAAAGCTCAGCTTCACACAACACACACAAACAGAGAGAGAGAGAGAGAGAGAGAGAAAGAGTGCGAGAGAGAGAAAGTGAAATGTACATTTTTAAAATGATTTTCTATTAATTATTTCATTATTATAAAAATGTAATAATTTTGCCTATTTGCGAACTACTAAATAATGCTACGCCACAAATACTTTATTTGTTCATTAAAAGGTTATCGTTGAGGTTTTGTGTCGGCCATGGTCTCAAAGTAATGGTGATTATTCTGTAACTGTACTTTCAAGCTTATAACGAACATTCATTGATTTTATTAAGACTTAAAAAGAAAAAAATGCATAGATAAATAAACAGACTGAACGCCTAAAAAAGTTCAAATAAATGCAGGAAAAAAAAGGGAAAAATACAGGGAAAGAGTAATACAAAAATATTCAGGGGAAAAAAAAAAATATTTAAAAAAATTAATTGTATAAATTATGATATTGTCGAAATTTTATATATTTTATCAAAAATGATACTACAAGGTTCACCTTCATTCCTAAATATATTTCAGGGCAAGATATATCCTGCTCTCACTGTATATGCATATTATACTCATCTTATATATCTTCATATACTAAGATAGATATATATATTATAGAATAGAAGTATATGCTATATAAACAACATTAGTAAACGCATTATACAAACAGGCATATATAAGTAGTTCATTAAATTCTTTATAATCTTCATTTTTGGCACTTGGGTGAAGTATGTTCCCGATTTTTGCTTCAAATGTGACATAAGTGAATCTGTTTCTGTGCATCGGAAAAAATCTGGAGGGCCAAAAAATATATTATATTAAAAAATATCGATTTTGTAAAACTATTTTTTTTAAAATATCCAAAATATATGAGTATAAATTGCGCCAAATTTTGAAATGCATATTGTCTATACCTACATCACACAAGATTTGAAACACCATTTTTTTTGCCGTATGAGAATGGAGGATGAAATGGAAAATCAGTACAACACTTGTGTTAGAAATGGAGTTGAAGCGATGAATCATAATCAGACTGTAAGAGGCTGTTGGCAAATGGAGCATCAGAGCGTTACATACACGACTCCCGGAGAGACGCTTTCGATCATCAACCAGAACACAAAAAACAGCTGAACTCACTGCAGTAACACACACCGCATGGAACACAGAATGCTGGTTGCTAGGGTGTTTCAGGGCGTTGCTATGTGTTCAAACCACAGAGAACACTATAGCAACTCTGTAGCAACATGATAACATTTCAAAGCCTTTACGAATGTTTTCTAGCAACCGAAAATATGTTTAAAAATATATATTTTAATAGATTTCTTGATCAAACATTTACTATAATTTTTTTTTACACCATATATGTTTTGCCAATTTTGAGAAAAGGAAATGAATTATTAATAATAATAATATTCCATCCACATTTGCATTTAGCCTAAATGTAGGCTACTGTAAGATTGGAAATTTATTTTCTTGCCCCTGAAATATATTTTGGTATATGAAGGTGGAAATTAAATGCACTTTCAGTTTCAAAAATATATTTAATTGAGGTATTTATTATTGAGGAAGAAAAAAAATTCCATGTTCATGTCAGATTTTGAATCTTCATTATCTTCTTCAATACTAGCCAGTGCCCGACTACAAAAGTAGTGAGCTATTTCTCCTTTTAATGCATAAACACTGGTTTTTTCAAAGTATTCTGAATCGAATGTTATTCAATTCAGGGGTGGACCGTGATTGGCTCTTGAGACGGAGGGAGGGTCTGAATCGGGTGCGATCATTAAAACTCCAACTCTTCTGGACCTTGGCAGGACTCGATCCATCAGTGCTGATCTCAGCTCCGGGCGAACGTCTGTCTGTAACAGATATCTGCCTGCTTTTAATGCTCTGTCCACGTGGGCTTGCCATTCTTACCCGGTCCTTAAAACTCAGTTTCTGACTGAGAA
Source organism: Sinocyclocheilus anophthalmus (assembly GCA_018155175.1). Lineage (NCBI taxonomy): Eukaryota > Metazoa > Chordata > Actinopteri > Cypriniformes > Cyprinidae > Sinocyclocheilus > Sinocyclocheilus anophthalmus. Next base: position 56,816 of record JADLZN010002380.1, on the reverse strand, counting down.
GGGAAAAAAGGGAGAGAATAAGAGAGTGGAAGAAAGAACAGCACTTTCCTTCCTGCCATGAGACATGGCAATGGCAATCAAAGAGCAGCATGAAGCACAAAAAGTGCAGAGGCCAAGTCATTTTTATTAGTTCTGCATTGCTTGCTTAGACCCCCATAGTATTAGAAGTGCAGTCAAACAACCACTCTAAAAAATCATTATGAAAGAGCCCTTCAGGTATAATATGCCAAGAAAAAAATCTAATGTAAGATGAAAGACTCTAGAGGAACATCGAGAACAGAGGGATAAAAATCCTTTAGAAGTAATCTGTCTGTCTGTCTATCTTAATTGATTTACATCAATGTGGCTTGAAAGTTTAAGGATTTTTCACTTAATTACAAATATGTTGAGATATTTATGTGTGTTTAATTGTTCTTTTATTACATGTTTTGTGAGTACTGAAATGCTCTTCAAGCTATTTTTCATGCATGGTTATTAACATTATGGCACATGGTCAACACTGTAGATCAAAATCTTAATATTTGATTGCTTTGCTAATTTCAATGATTACAATTTCTAACGATGAATATTATTTAGTCACATGTGAATTCAGAGATGTTCACAGGTCACTGATGCAGAGTGCAGATCAAGTCTTTAAAGGTCAAAGTGTAAGTCAAATCTCATTTATAGTGAAACCTCTGTGAAATTTTGCAGGTAAAAAAGGTGAATTGTCTATTGTCTTCAATAGTTTAGCGATACATAAAGCACCACTCACATAGAGGTGACTTTCAAACCAAGCAGCTTTCTTTTGGTAAATCTGATGATATGGCGTAACCAACTTAAACTCAATGTAAAATCTATGTGTGGAATTTTTTTCCCTCATTGGAAACTCACTAACGTGCAGATTTGTATTGAAATTACTGGATTTCGAACACGAAATTGCATAGAGCAACAGTAAATACCTACCATGCCTTTGGGGTCAGATTTCCTAACAGCTTGCGCCAGCGCACCTTTTGGTGTTAAAAACAGGATTCACTAAAGATGCGCAGTGAAAAATTAGCAATGAAAAGGCTAAAACTGGACAAGGTTATTTTTGCGCTTATTGAATATGGATTTTAGGAGTTTCCCTTTCAGACGCAAAATGCATGGGAGGAGAGTTTAACTCATTCAACAGTTGCACTCTCACGCTAATTTGCTTTATTTAGTAAATCTGGCCCTTAGTCTTTTAGTCTCATGCTATCTGTTTAACAAGTAGCCTCGTGTGTGTACACTCCTTCTGTCAAAATTGGCAAAAGCGGTAAAACTATGGTATGAGGTTTTAGAAAGAATGCAAATGCCATTTTGAGAAAATATTTCACGTTCACCAATTCCATCTCTTCACAAAAAGCTAGGGTATATTTTCTGTTGAACACTCACGGGAAAAACATTATCAGTATCCAGTTGAAGAGAAAATACACTGTACTCCTCTCTATTTCAGAGAAAACAATGGGACAGACAGCTGAACATGAGTCAGAGAAAAGAGCAGCGGCCACTCAAAAATGTAGCACTGCAGTGAGTCATCCACTTCTGCTCAATAATGTCACATTAGCAACCATGCTAATTATGGTATCATTGCCTCTTGGTCATTGATGAGTACTGCATCATAAATGAGTGGATGGATAGTCGTTTCACACAAACAACTGGTCAGAATGCACAGAAGCACCATATCCAAACGCCTCTGTAAAATCTGATGTTTACTCTTCAGACAATGGTTACAAACAAATAGATGATTTTAATTGATTTGTTCTGCACTTAATAAATACATGATGTGGAAATGATTTCGTCTGGCCTTGTTCATGCTGGCCACACTATTACTGCTGAATCTGAAGTTCTATCTTAGTAATTATGACAACAAAACCACTAGCTTCTTCCGGTTATCTGGACTGATGAACTATGCATTTGTAGCTATGGGTATGCAGTCATCACACAGTATGACTTGGACTTTGTCATCTCTTATTTTCTCTTATAATTGACGTCAAGCCCCACATAATACATGTGTCGGGGAGTGACAACCATAAATAAATCGCATTCCTTGCCTCTACTGACCAAAAGCCTGTTTCCTCCTCGGATTATAATATGTAAAAAAGTAATTGCGAGATGAAGGTTGAAATAAGAAATAAAGTCTCAATTGTGAGACTTAAAGGCACGATTTTGAGAGATAAAATCACATAGTGAGCTATAAAGTTGCAATTACAAGAAACAAAGCCATAAGTGAGAGCTCCCTGTATAAAGTCAAATTGGAAATTCACTGTAAGATAAAAAATCACAATTGCGCAAATTTAAAGTCGCACTTATGTGGAATACAATTGTGAAATATTAAGTTACATTACAAAATATAAAGTCACATTTTGAGATATAAAGTCACAGTTAAACTTAACAGTTATATTTATTAGAAATATAGTTGGAATTACAATAAATAAAGCCTAATTTTTAGGATAGAAAGTAACATTGTGAGACAAAGTCACAATTACCTTTTTATGTTTCGTTTCAAGGCAGAAAAAGGCTTCTGTAGTCAAATGAGGTTTGACACTAGCGTAACAACTGTAATGGTTAAAATTCTGTCTCAGTTGTAAATGAGTTATAGTATACAGTATATAACATATGGAACAATACAAACCTTGTAGATGACTCTCCTTGATCATCCGTTGGGTGTCCAGAATGTATGATGTAGAAGAGAAACCTAAAGGTGAGAGGTTTTCAATGAATCTTCAGTTGACCAATATAATACACCTGAACAAGTTCAGATTCTTTGGATCCAGTTTACCATAAAATACTTCATGCATACTAATGCATCAAAAGCAACAGCCAGTTCAAAACATAATGCATGGATAAATGCAACCATTAGCATATACAAGCATATCAAAACATGCAGTGTATTGCATGACATTCAAAAGCTCAAGCAAACAAATGTGCCATATTTGAAGCCCTACTAAATGACTAGTTTATTCTCTGTGTATTTACAGTAATGCTTAATAGCAGGTCTATTCACATTTCAGGGACCTGTGTGTTATAAGGGCATATATGAATGATAAGCCAAAAGCAATGATGTCCTTTGTCTTAATCAGTTTGCCAATTTGACTGCTGCTAATACTATTTACCAAAACGGAGTATTGTTCATTCACTTCATCTATGATTGGGCCATTATAACAGAATGTGGGCATAAATGCGAAATGGAGAGAAACATTACTGTCCATTCGCTTCATTTTTTTCCCTTTCATTTTGAGAGAAAGACTGCAATCAGGTGATTTCACAGACAGCTAGCCCTACATTAGACCTACTATTGTCTATTTATAATGATTCTTGTGATGGCCATGAAAATATCGGATAAATACGAAATGGACAATTTACTTTTTTGAATAATTTAATGAAGAGGACGTGAAAAGAAGAATGAAACGTGTGGGAGACAGGCACAATTACATTATATGGGGAAATCAAACAAATAGAGGGAAAGATGAAAGTTTTCTATTGTGGAAAATGAATGAAGCGAGGGAGCAGCCAGGAGATAGAATAGCAGCTGCCAGGGGTTTGTACCTACTTCGTAGGACTGCAGGTATGCAACACCTTCAAATGTGGTTTCCAGGTAGCAACGGAAACTGAGTTCTCATCAGCCGCATAACTACGCCACACACACTACATGCAAAAATATATAAAACCAAAAGAACAAGAGATAAAGGAAGAAGAGGAAAAACAGAAGAAAAACAAGCCAATAGAAGAGGAAGAGAAGAAAAAAAAGGAAAAAAAGCAGATTAGTAAAAAAGAACCACTTGTTTTTTCGGTCAGAGCAGGCACCCATACATGCCTCAGGACAAGGATTGTAGACTCATAGTGACGCCAAGTGGCCTCAAGGTAAGGACGACTACCATCGGTGGAGTAATATCGCCACGCAGCCTTATTCAGGGTTAGGGAGAGTAAAACATTGTAAGCAGAAATATAAAGCACACACACACACACACACAACACCTCCTCTGGATTCCATCATTGTGGGGACATTTCCATAGGCCTAGTGGTTTTATACTGTTAGAAAACGTATTCTATTCCTACGTAACCCACCATACCAAAACTTTCTGCAAGTTTTAGATTTTCAAAAAACATTCTGTATGATTTCTAAGTTGTTTTCCTCATGAAGTGAAAAAAAAAAAAAAAGTCCACACAAAGTAAAATTACTGGGATTACTATCCTTGTGGGCGACTTGGGCCCCCTATGTAGGAATACAGGTCCACACACACACAATCACACACACACGCACACACACCACACAAACGCACTCAGGGTTGTTTTTATGGTTTGTGGGGACTCTCCATAGGCCTAATGCTTTTTCTACTGTACAAACTGTATTTTCTACACCAACCCTACACCTAAACCTACCCCTCACAGGAAATTTTCTGCACTTTTAGATTTTCAAAAAAACTAATTCTGTATGATTTATAAGCGTTTTGAAAAGTGGGGACACTGAAAATGTCCTCATAAATTACCTTCTCGTTGTAATACCTATGTCAGACCCATGTTATTATACAAATTTGTGTCAATAAACCACATAAACATGCACACACAGAGGCTTTAAGTTTTATGGGGGCATTCCATAGGTGTAATGGTTTTTATATTGTACAAACTGTATTTGTTATCCTCTAACCCTACCTCTCACACAAAGCTTTCTGCATTTTTAGATCTTAAATAAAACACATTCATTCTGAGAAACTGTGATTTATAAGCCCTCATGGGCATCAAAAATGTCCCCACAAAGTAAAAAATTACTGGTACTGCTATCACTGTGGGAACTTTTGGTCCCCATAATGTAGGGAATACCAGATACACACACACACACACAAAACACATAGAAGTGAAGTTCCCCCAATGCATTTTGCAACAAACTCTTAATTGCTGGTATCAAAACAAAATCTGCCCCTATTAAAACCAGCAAAACACTGAATATCCAAGTAAATAAAATCCCTTTGCTGTGAAATGAATCATATTTGCCTGTTAGGTAAGACTATCTCTAGGCAGTCTCAGCCATTTCATAAAAGATTGATCAGGCAACAAAGACCATTGTGGCGCATTCAGACACACATAACAGTTATATAAAAATATATGAGACCATTAGCAAGCAGTGCTCTACTCAGAGGCATGACATTTAACATAACATTCTCTGTCATAAAAATGACACCAGAAACCAAATTCTACTGTACAGGATTGTAATCTCCCAAAATGTGAGGGCAGATGTAACGGCCCTGGTGTCTGACCTGTATGAGGCAGGCAGCAGGATTCCTTCTCTTCTCAAAGTGCTTCTGTCTGTGCTGTTCTTGAACCTTCAGGGCAAAACCTGAACCCAAAATACCCTGCAATGCAAGTAAAGTAGAACCATGTCACTAATGCTTCAGACAATAGGACTGTCAGAAACACACTCACGCTAGCAGCTTTAATTTAACTGATCTGAGTGGTCAAACCCAGCTCCCTCAAAGACGATCATTTAATGACAAGAAGTGGAAGTCCAAAGGGGTGAGTTGTTTAATTCAAAATTAGAACATACATTTCCACCACTTCCATCAGCCCATTTAAGCTGATTTGTAAATTTGGCTGCAAACCTTGTTGCTCTTGACAGGCTAATCAGCCAAACTGACTTTGCATTTTCTCACAAAGACACCAAATTAACTTCTGCTTTATGAAAATTTAGCCAAGAAAAAGATTTAAATTTTGTAGAGAAAGCTGAAAACCACGAAGAACATTGGCAACTGTCCCAATTATGCAAATGATTTTCTTTATTAGTGTTGTATCTGGAGAAGTGACAAGATAAACAAACACTGGATTAATATTGTAAGTAGTGTAAGGAAGTAATGAGGATGTTTTTTTTATTTTTTTTATTTGGCTGTAAGTAAGCTTTACCGCAGGCAGGGTGAAGAAGGAGATCCCGAGCAGGGCAAAGCCAGCAGATAGCATTCGTCCAGTCCAGGTTTTAGGAGTCTTATCTCCATAACCTATAGTAGTGAGGGTGATCTAATAAAAACAAAAAACAAACACAAACACAAAATAAAAAATAAAAAACAGGAAGGGTCAATGGAGAACTTTCGAGTCACCATGTACTTATATTTGTATCTGTGAACTTAAGTTTTGATCTTAATTTGCCAAGATGATGAAAGACTTGCCAATCTGGATCAGATGACTTTGAATAAAGGCTATTATAATAATTTATGACAGAATGTCCTTTAGGATTTACAAAAGTGAACAAAATTTAATTTACATTTTTTTGTATTTACATTTTTTTAGTTGATTCTAATACATTCATTAATGTTACCACAAACTGCATAGTCCCAACATTATTCCACCTTATTAATATGACATAAACTGACCAGAAAACAATTCTGTTTTCTGAATGTTTCTTTAAAAATTCATGCTCTAGTCTAACCCGCTAATAACTGACTGCATAAAACACATTGGGGTCGATATAAACTGTTTATCCTCACTGCAATGAGCTGGTGTTTAGCGTAGTTTGGGTTATTTTTCTTTTTACCTTTAACAAGCGTTAAAGTTAATAAATCAATTTTTCTATGCATGATTACCTGGTTAGTTACACTGTATTATTTGCACTTAGCTTCTTTTTCCCTGCAATGCGACCTCATCAGAACAGACCGTGTCCTAGTAGTTATATATTATATTAATGTTCAATATTGTATTGTAAATACAGATAAATCTGCTGGTGTTTTTATGTTACACTTTGATAAATAGGCATTGTGTATCTTTTGGGTTGAAAGAACCTGAATGAGCCTGAAATCTATTCTCTGAACCATCAATGGCATCCAAGCGAGACCAGAGATGGCGTTTATCATTTTGTGCCATCATAATTACTTTCTATCTCCATGGAAATGGAATCTAATGGGCCTCCGTATAACCTTTATGGAAACGGTTTCAATTTCCCAAACAAGGTGGAAGGCTAAAAAGTTTGAGCCTGAAAAATATAACTGAAATGTGAAATCAATGATCATATTAAACTGAAACCAATACGTCTTGCAGTTTTCCAGTAATGTTGGACATTAGCAAGAGCGGCGAAAATTACCCAGGAATAATTGCGTAAGAGTTGCAGAATGCTAAGAAAACGCATTTGGCACCACAAAAACTTATTTTGTGAAGCTCAGTATAAGTCAGAATATTACTTGGACTCTGGTGAAATGTACCATTGTGAGGAGATGTGTGGTGTGGAGACTCACCGTGCCCCACCACAATGCATCCGCATAGGTGGCAAAGTCTTTATTGAACTCCTTTTCCACCAGATAAACCAGGAAAGAGGAAAAGATGAGCACAAGGAACCCAATGTACCAGGCAGTGACCAATTCCTGTTCGACAGAGAAGCAGATACTGACATTAAGAGGACATCTGCACACCAGGATGATACTTACAAAACTACATAAAGTACTTCAGGAAATGATACAGCAGTTTTTGCTCATAAAACAAAGCGTGCTTTTAAATTAGTATATCAAAGTCATTCAAAAAAGAAAATTTTAGATGGTGACTTGTCAATACAATAAACTTACCTTGCTGTGTGCATAAACTACAGATCCCAGAAGCTTCCAAGTTCCTCCACGGCGGTCCATGCGTACCATTCGCAAGATCTGTAAAAACCTTAAGCTTCGCAGTGCAGATGTTGCAAAAATGTTGCTTTGACTCCCAGCTGAAACCACCGCAACAGAGGCAATAAGCACTATAATGTCTGACGGTTGGGTGAAAAAAACAGAAACATTTATGTTAGAAAACATTTTAAATGAGTAGCATTATCGCAGAATATCACAGGAGATATCATTTGCCATGTGTGCTTTAACTGCATGTAAAATTCTAAAATATTTGTGTAGATACATGGTCCTCTGGACAATTGAATTTTGACTGGTCAAATGCTTTTGCATTTGGCAAAATACCAGTTTCCTTTCTTTCATCTTGTTGCCAGGCCAGTTGTTTTCTATGTTATAATGGACTATTTTTCTTAGTAGATAATAAAATAAATAAGCAGTAATAAGAAATAAATGTATCAGGGAGTATAATGTGTAGACAGCTGGTCATTATTCTTAATGGGTGATCAGGGCCCAGAAATCATATTTTTAAGGAGACTCATTAAGACAAAACCGACTGTTTTAAAATATGACGATCTAAACTGAAAATACATTTAACCTGCATCATCTTTTTGCATAACCTGACTTCCTAGGTGACCTGTCCTTGTAATAATTATACTGTAAATCCCATTTGAAAAAAAGTGAATCTTAATCTAAAATGAATCTAAATCTTTTTTGACTTGAAGGCCACCTATTATATTTCGTCCAGCATTTCATCTGTAGTTATATGAAGAGCTGCTTTCCCCCCAAGCTTTTTTAATAACAGAAACTCTGAGCATATTGAATTAACTGACTAATGATTCACTTCCAGATGTTTCAAGAACTGCATGTTCTTCAATAAAAACACTGAGTGGAGAAAAAAAGATTTCAGTTTACATCTTAATTTTGTGTGTTTTAATTAATTGAGATTATTTTAATGTCATTAATTTTAATAATTTAAAGTCACCACTGTACATCAATGTACAATATGTCTTCTGTTTATATGTAAATGTCTCATTAACCTGAAATACTGTCAAGTTTAATTCAGGTAAATGAGAATGACATCTCCTCAGCTCAAACTAGACAATTTACTTCTTAAATGAAAGTTCACAGAGGTACGTAGATTAATGTACATTATTGAAAAGAGTGATTTCCAAACTGTTATTTTGCCCATATTCTGTGGGAAAAGAGGATTGAGGGAGGGGAAAAGAGGGAGAAAGAGACAGAAAGAACAAGAGAAGGACACGGGAAGTTCACACAGAAACCACATCCACTTGGAGAAGCGACATCAAACCCTCAAGGAACACAAACAACTCCAAGGCACTACTCAACTGCAATAATATTTTCTTTCTCTTTTTGATCCTCCTCTAATTTCTCATATTCTTTGTAGCTGATGAACTCAAACTTTCTGGAGAAAGGGCATTCATGCTCAGCCACTCTGCTGCTCTCTGCTGTAGTCTGTCGTTATAAGTCAAATCAACACATTACATGTGTTCTTAAAGTCTTCAGGGAGCCTTGAGCTGGGAGGGAAATGCTTATTTAGGTGTAGAAGTGCACTCTGGATTTATAAATTATGACTCCCGTTATCCAGCACAGCAGAGAGATGACTCATGAACTCAAAAACATCAGGCCTTCACATGAAACAGTCCACCATTACAATTCAGAATCAGCCCTGTTGAAAAGTGAAAATTTTTTGTTCCACTATCTTTTAAAAAAGAATGTTGAAGTATTATGGGGTCCAAAAGCCTGAAACCTCTAGTGACAATGCTTTTATTTAGCATGTGTCTAACTGAATATAACTCATATAAAACATCTAACAATTTGTTTTGTTCAAAGTCCTAAAACGTTTCATGTTGATGTCAGATTTAAAGGACAGCAATATAGAGGACCATAGAGGACTCTCAGACGTTTGGACGCTCATTCACCCATTCGACACCCATTGACTGCAGATTACCTATTTGTGAGCAAATGATGTAATGCTAAATTTCTCCAAATCTGTTCCAATAAACATACTCATCTACATCTTGGATGACCTGATGGTGAGTTTATTTTCAGCAAATTTTCATTTTTAAATGAACTATTTATTTAAAATAGATTTTGAATACCAGATTTTCAGTATAGGTCAACGCTATATATCAAACTACCCTGATGAGAAATCTAGCTACACAATGCAGTATATACATTTTAAATTTTATGCCAGCAAACTAAATCTGAAATAAATGTTATTTTTTCTTTGTGCAGTATGTGATTAACTAACTTTGAGAAATGGCAGGGGACACACATTCTTGGTGTTGCTATAAACTGCTGGAGTGTTTTCCTGCACTACAAAAATATCACATACATCATCATCTGAACACTATTCTTTCTCTGGCAGGGTTCATTCATCAGTTTAACACACAAATACCATCTAATGGAGGCTAATGACTTGTTCAATTAATTAGGAAACGTACACTTAATTAAAATTTGACAAAGCAAAATAACCCTTGTCTGAATAAGTTTATTCTGGAAACAGCTTCCCAACCCATTTGTAAAAAAAAAAACCTTAAAACTAACTGTCCAATGACAATCATGGTATATAATGCACGAATGCAGTAGTTCCTAAAGCATGTAGCTCCTAGTCAGATGTTAGCAACACTATTTACCCTTAGGTCCTGTAGGACCTCTGAGCATAGAAATATTCATGAAAATGAATCACTTGTTATTAATTCTTAGTGCATTCTGTTTCCATTAACATCATATTGATGGAATGGGGCTGTAAATGTGTGTGTGTGTGTGGCATAAAGTGACTTCAGCCAGAAAGAAAATGTCATGACAATTCTATATTCGCATGCTATAAAGCCACCTTCACAAGTCTCTAAAAACATCCATTACCTTCAAATTTGTTTCAAAAAGTAGCCTAATGGTTATATGATGAAGTTTCACATGAATATGGAAATTGAATGCCCTAAAGACCAACCATTAATCAAATTGTCATCACCACAATTATTTGATATAGAATAGTGCAGGTATGACGTCAAAACCCAGAAGACTAATTAGCCATGGATTTCTCTAAGATTTTCCTATGGGTTTTTATAAATTTATGAGCAAAATAAGGTCTGTGGTAAACCTAACTTGACGATACTTGAACATTTTGCTCTACAATGTAAATTACACACACCCATACTGAAAACGCAAATTTTGAAGCTGTTATGAAACGTATGTTTCTAATAAATAGCTACATTGGAATGTCTGTGGTGTGAGTGTATGCAGTTTACATTGCAGAACAAAACATTCAAGTATCGTCAAGTTAGGTTTACCACAGACTTTATTTTACAAAAAAAAAAAAGTGAAAAACCTTATTATAAAACCCTATAGGAAAATGTAGAGGGAACCCATGGCGAATTAGTCTTCTGGGTATTGATGTCTTATCTGCACCACTGTATATAAGGGGTTTTTCAGGTTTTCACACATTTTAGTGGCTCCCTAGTTCAGCTCTAAATGCACTAGCAAGGGAGTCAAAATCATTCCAGTAGAGAGACATTTGCTCCATATAACTTCCCAGATTGCCCGCCTAAAAATCTGTGAAAAATATTAAATCCAAAATTGTCAAGGATGAGCACAATGAATATATGAAATAAGGATGAATCTTGTTTTCCAGTAGATTATGTTTTTAATTAACTCTTATCCCTAGTGTGCATGAAACCGCACCAATTTCATAATGGCACTGTATGGCTGAACAGCTGCAACGAAGATGTACAATTCACCAAGTCTGTATTTATTTACCATTTCAAACAACTGTTTTCTTTGTGAATATACTTTAAAATGTAATTTATTCCTGTGATGGCAAAACTAAATTTTCAGAAGCCATTACTCCAGTCTTCCCCCAGTGTAACATACTAAGGAGCTCAGGAATCATTTTAATATGCTGATTTGCTGCTCAAGAAACATTTCTTATCATCAATATATATTTGATGGCCTAAAGATACATCAGGCAAGGATGAAATGCACAGAGCGGGAGAACGTACTGCAGCGCACAGGATCTGATTCTGTGAGACGCAGGAGGAGCCCGGCCAGGAATCACCCCACAGAGCCGAGTCCCTCCAAGCAGTAGAGCCCTCCAATTCCTGCAGAGTAGTTCCAAAAAAGCAGATCAAGTGGCCTTCATTTAACAGCCAAACCATGTGGTCACAGTTTGACAGTTGATGTTTGCAAGATCCTGAAAGCTACGGCTAAAGGGGAAGTGGACAGCCGGCTTGAGGCCATGACGGCGGTCATTGTCGGCTACGCGTCTGAGAGATTTGGCCTTGTCGAGAGTAGAAACACCAAGCCCACCTACTCTAGGAACCATAGAGCCATAAAGATACACCAACTGCGTCAGGATCTTCGAAGTCTCAAACATCAGTACAAGGGGGCAAGTGAAGAAGAAAAGCAACCACTTGCTGAGCTTCGTGACATCCTAAGAAAAAAGTTAATGTCCCTGCGCAGGGCAGAGTGGCACCGAAGGCGGGTTAAGGAAAGAGCGAGGAAGCATTCTGCCTTTATTTACAACCCTTTCTCCTTCACTAAGAAGCTTCTAGGTGACAAGCGCAATGGCAGTCTCATGTGCTCAACTGAGGAAGTAAACTCTTTCTTGCACAATACCCTTAGCAACCCAGATAGAGAACTGGAACTGGAACCATATACAGCCCTCATAAGTCCACAATCTCCAACATTTGACTTTGTTATGAGAGAGCCCAGCTGGATAGAGGTTCAGGAGGTGGTAAGAAGAGCCAGATCAGTGTCCGCTCCAGGGCCTAGCGGTGTCCCATACATTGTGTACAAGCGCTGCCCACAACTCCTTCGGCACCTGTGGAAGAGTCTGAGGGCGCAGGGGAAGAGTCTCCAAGATGTGCAGAAGGCGTATGGATCCCCAAGGAAGATAATTCAATAAACATCAGTCTGTTTAGAGTTATCTCACTGCTAAGCATTGAAGGCAAGATTTTCTTCAGCATCCTGTCACGACAACTTACTGAATTCCTCCTGAAGAACAAATATATTGATACTTCTGTGCAAAAGGGTGGAATTTCAGGAGTGCCTGGCTGTTTGGAACACACAGGAGTCATTACACAACTCATCAGGGAGGCTCGAGAAGGAAAAGGAGACCTCACTGTATTATGGTTAGACCTTGTTAGCGCATATGGATCCATACCTCACAATCTTATTGTGCTTGCCCTCCATCGACATCATGTTCCCAGCAAAATTATGGACCTTATCCTGGACTATTACAGCAATTTCAGTCTAAGAGTCACTGCTGGATCAGGTACATCAGAACATCGCACAAGCAACACGCACAACCAGCCCGACCATTAATTACAGGCCCCCCTGTACCATCTCAGTCATTTCCCTTGCCATCGCCGCACCACCCCCACGACCCCCCAATCGGACTCGTCAACGCGGCAAGACGAGGTGCCGACGCACAAAACGGGAGTGGCAAGACAACCACACAACCACTACGCCCTTTATGGCATGCCCACACCCACGTCGGAAACACCCCGCCCCCAACAACTACATCTGTCCGGGGCAGTAGGTGAATTCTTCAAGTGCTAGAAAAAGTAATTAACCCTTTGAGCGGTATTTTAATTTCCGTGCCCCTGGGAGTACGGTCCCACATATGGGATTTAGAACGTTCGGTGACGTGACATAACTGCCAAATTCAAACTGTGATTTCGCGATTTAGCTGGCGCTGAGCCAGAGAGAGAAGTGCACTATTATCACAACTATGCAGTGTTTTTAACCACATAATTTTTATTTTAGGTTTCAGACATTTAAATACACATAAGTACTAGTAAAACAATACATTTAGAGTTTGTAAAATACACACGTCTATGGAAGCAACAATAACAATCCATTCAAATGTAATTTGCCGATGTGTTTTATTCATATCAGATATGCATAGTGTAAGTAATTATAAAGTTCACTCTATTCTTCTCCCAGTTCACCGGCCACTTATTACTTGTATTTCGGGAGAAATTTATGAATTCACGTGCTGCAAATCCGACTGACAGGACTCTCTGAACTGCAGTGCGAACAAACATGGCGGCACCCAAGATCATTTAGAAAGGTTTTGAAACGACAAAACACACTCATTTACACATATTTGTGAATTGGAATATCAGATTGTTCATGACATGGAATGCAAGTTTGTGAATATTTTAAATAAAAAAAGGAAAAATGAAATAAAAGCCATCTGTCATACAGTGTTATTGTGGCCGCGGTGTGTCATGTGACAAGCATTACGCATCACCATGGAAACAGTCAGGGGAAACTCTGGGGGGACCGCCAGAATATTTTAAACTCACCACTGAAAGGGTTAACTGGGCAAGGATGAGCTTTAAGCCAGCAAAATCAAGGTCGCTAGTGCTAAAAAGGGGGAGAGTAGTGGATAAGTTCCAATTTTCACTGAACGGAGCCACAATTCCATCCATTACTGAGCAGCCAGTCAAGAGCCTCGGTAAGCTCTTTGACTGTAGCCTCAAAGACTCTGCCTCCATCCAGAAAGCTAGTAAAGAACTGGAGACTTGGCTTAGTAAGGTGGACAAATCAGGTCTTCCAGGGAGGTTTAAAGCCTGGATTTACCAGCATTCTATCCTGCCCCGGATCCTGTGGCCCTTGCTAGTGTACGAGGTGCCCATAACAACTATTGAGGCCCTGGAGAGAAAGATCAGCAGCTATCTGAGCAGTGCTGCTTTGTACGGCACCAGCAATGTCCTGCAACTCCCGATTAGCAGTCTCATTGAAGAGTTCATGGTGGCAAGAACACGGGAAGTATGGCAGTATAGAAAGTCCAGGGATCCAAAGGTGGCAGCAGCTGGCATACAGGTGCGAACAGGCAGGAAATGGAGTGCAGAAAAATCGTTGGAACCGGCGGAGTCACGACTGAGGCACAAACGTTAAGATCACTTGGGCTGACATTTGGAAAAAATACTTCCATCAAATCAGGTTCTTAGTCCAAACCGTTTACGATGTCTTACCATGTCCAGCAAACGTCCACATCTGGGGTAAAAGTGAGACACCCTCCTGCCCCCTCTGTTCAGGAAGGGGATCACTAGAACATCTCCTTAGCAGCTGCCCAAAATCCCTTGGAGAAAGGCACTATCGCTGGCGCCAAAACCAGGTGCTTAAGGCAGTTGCTGAGAGTATTGCCACAGCCATCAAGGGCCACCACCATAAGCCAAAGACCATCAAGTTCCTCAGAGCTGGAGAGAAGGCCCACCCACAGCCGAGAGTAAAGTCTGGTCTCCTCGCAACTGCAACTGACTGGCAACTGGAAGTGGATCTTGATAAACGACTGAAAATCCCAACCAGAATAACATCTACACAGCTTCGTCCAGACATGATCATTGGTTCAGATCATTGTTTTCAAGACCAAACAATTGATCTTGCTGGAGCTTTCTGTGCCTTGGGAAGAGCGCATGGACGAGGCCAATGAGAGGAAGCGTGCTAAACACCAAGAGCTGGTTGAAGAGTGCAGGAGGCAGGGCTGGCAAACTCGTTGTGAGCCTCTGGAGGTGGGCTGCAGGGGTTTTGCAGGGCGATCACTCTGCAAAGAATTCACACTTCTAGGTATCACCGGTGAGGTGAAAAGGCGATCAGATCCACAACTGAAGCTGCAGAAAAAGCCAATAGGTGGCTTTGGATTAAGAGGGCAGAACCATGGCCAATTGCTGCTGGGACACAGGCACATCACCTGATACCTGGTGTCTGATCAACACCGGCTGGGTCGCTTGGGCGAGTCTGATGTTGAAAGACCAGAAACACCCAATGACCCCAGGATACATCACTGATGATGTGTCCCAGCGCATCTGCATGATGTATCTTTCACCATTTTATAAATTTTTTCAGGATTGTCACTTTTTAGCAATTTAATGCATCCATTATGAAAAACATCATGTGCTTTAGAAATACCACTGAATACTGTAGGGTCAACAAATATTTGCTTTTATAGGACCTCCCATAACCAATGATGATGTGGGTGTTTGTTTCTTTAACATGTGTCATTGCGAGTAACCAGGGTTGAAAATGAACACATTGGAACCATCAAAATCAATTAAATCAGCTTTGGCGGGTAAACAAAATGTTGCTACTCCTTTATTTATACCATACACTACAGAAAACCTTGCGGCTCCAGAACATTTTTCCTCCAGATTTGGAAGTTCCTTGCAGAGCACAGGCACCAAAAAAAAAAAAAAAAAGAGGAAGGAATCCCAAAATGTCTTCACATTTTTGTCACAGATGCAATTTCTCATACTGTAATGATGCTGTGAGTAACTTGCTGGCCTGTGCTGTTTATATAAACACACACACACACACACACACACACACGCACGCACTACATATATATTATTATTATATATATACTCTATATAAATAAATAAAGCTATTTACAGTTTCATGGAGGAAAGAAATGTTAATAGCCAGTAAATCTGGTCATCTCTCAGGTTTGAACAGGTTAGATAACAGTGAACTCCTTTTATAATACATATCTCACTCTATGACCTCATTTAGAAATTAGAAAGTCTGATCTTAAACTATGAAAGCCTCATGATTCTCATTTCATGGACGGAAACTTTGCACATTGATTAAAGACTCACCTATGACACAGAACGGCTTCCTTGTGAAGCGAAGTCGCCCCTGCCATCCTCTGTAACGGCAACAACAGCCAGCAGACCAGATTCGAATGATGTACTCGAGCCCAAACACCACAATCATAACAAACTCCTACAAAGACAAAGAAAGATATTTTCAAGTTTGTTTGTGTGGGTGTGTCCTTGTATCATCTGTGGTTCTAAAAATGACAACTCTGTTAACCAACTACATTACAGCTACATTACATGACTGCTGGAATTACACAGTGAGAGAAGTACTGTACATTGTGCACAACATAACTTTTTAATAAATAAACACAGATGGAGGTGTGCTTGCCTGACAAATACAATCTGTGGCTCAGCTATTTCTTGACTAAAGTGGAAAATAACCTGATTATGGATCAATTAGTGAGCTCTGTTTTATTCATATAGTTAGTGCTACTTCCAGTCGTTAGTTTGTCAAACTACAAGCTACTTATAATTTAACTCAACTACAGTACAGTTCAAATGTTTTCAAAAATGACTCACTCAGATCAGAAGTTATCTGGCAAAACATTTTTTTTTATCTAAATAAACAATGGTGGAAAAAAACAGAGATAAGTGCCCTATTTTTACAGATTTTTTCTTAGAATGCATCTGAATGAATTAATTGACTAAAATTAATCAGACTTCTATATTCTTCAAACAGTTGAGAGACAATGTACAATTTAGGTGATTGTGTTTGATTAATAATTCATATTGCCCACTATAAAACATTTTGCCTGCTATAAAGCATATACAAACACATACATGTATATAAAAGTGTGCAAACATAATAATGCACACATACAGCAGCAGATGTGGACTGGTAACCTTATATGGAGTTCCTGACTCAATTCAAAGAGGTCAAAGTCATTTTAAAAGACCTCTATTTTGTTGAATTACATCCTGTCTTTGCAATGTCAATTAAAGGGGCAGCAGTATGACTGAATAAAATAACTTCCATTACGATCATACAAGTAGCTTCAGAGCACTGCCTACAGATGTTGAACATCATACAGATCATGTTTGGAGTCAGCTGAGTCAATAAAACAAATCAGGTCAATTTGTATGGCCATCATTACCAGTACACAAACCAGCAGGCTTCCAGGACCAGAAAACCAGCATAATATGAACCTTTGATCCAGTGTTCATGTCTCTCACCTGTTGCTGGCTTATGTAAGGGCTTTGTAATCAAATAACTATTGACAATATTCCATCATACTACATTATGCTGGATCAAGCAAACCATAAGGCATAAAAGTGGGGAATATTTGGTTGCATTTATTTTGTGATTTACTGATTTGGTTGACTTGAGCTGTGTTGTACAGTACTATTAACTTTTCACCATATTTGCCTTTAATTATGTGTCGAGACACATCATCAGACAGATAGCAGCTGAATTTGGTGGACGGCAGAGGAAATTTACTGCAAAGGGAGCTGTTGCGATCTGAGTTGCTGGCTAGGACACAAATGAATCTCAGTAAGTGTTGCAGATTGAATTTAAAATGGGCACTATTCCACTGAACTGCACTGAGAGAAGTAGAGAATATTGCCTATATCTCCTATGCCAGGCAGTATCTGACTTTTTCTTCTTAAATACTATATAACAGTGGTAATCAGAAGCATATAAGCATAGACTATACAACATCAATAAACGTATGATATAGCATTATATAAGGCCCAAGACATACAATTAGCCGCAGTATTAGAGTACAGTTAGCACAAAGTTCATGTGATGTTTTTCTTTAAACTTCTTAGCATGAGACTGTTGTCATTCTTTATCCTGTTTGGATTTTGTTTGACACTGTAGTTCAGCTCTCACCAAGATCAGGAGACTTCGAGAGGCCATTTCCTGGTGATCTGGAATGGTAGAGAAGACAGACAGCACCAAGCAGCCAAACACTAGGACAAACCTGTCAAAAGACATGAGGAAGAACAAAAAATACTTTATTGAAAGACTTTGTCATATATGAAAAAAAACTTGTATTCAAGGTTCAACATTAAATTCAACTGATATTGATAGAATAAGGTAATAAAAAAACTTTCCTTCAAATATTTCAAACTCTAAGTACCATAACATTAATTTTCCATCAACAATATGAAATATGGCATGAGGGTAACCACTGCAACTGTGTCTGGAGATTTGCATTATTGACCCCTTCAAATAAGGGGTGGGAGACATCTGTATTTGATCATTGGTCTTCTGCGTCAGCCGCCTGATCTCTCTGTCTCCGTTCCATTAGCTTTATCCCTTTTGCTCCATCTAGTCTGGTTCCCACTGTCTCTTTTTCTCAACTACTTTGTCCATTGTCAGACTTTGGTAAATCCCATCTTCTAAAGCCAAGTAAGATTACATTGCTGACCTCTACATAGACATAGAGTTTCAAAGCCTAAAGGCCCATGAAACACATTGCTATGACCTAATGCAAGTGGACATAACTGAATAGATCAGAGAAAATACAACCTTTACTGGCCCTTTAACTTGATAATGAACATTCTTGTTCAAAGAGCTTTGCACCCAACAGCACTGATGCAACAATCATTATTCTTACGAATAAGTACTGCCCTTTTCCCCTGTTTTCTATAAAAACAGCTCTACTTTGCAAAATTATCATTAGAGCTAATTAAGCACCATCTTCATCATAAATGTTTACAGCATTTGTAAGACTGAAAATAGGAGCTGTGCATTGCTCTTGAGAATCCTTTCGAGTGGCGCCATGTGGTCAAGCTGGACTCTATATAAACTGACCCGAGTAAACTAGTAGAGGCTGTAATTTAATACCATATGAGAAGGGGCTTATAGAACAGAGGTTAAAGGCTTCATCCAGCATTGGTGCACCGTTTGTGTGAAAGCAGTGGGCGTGATGGGGCGCCTCATCCTTTGACCTGCCCTCCACTCGGAAACAGCGGCTGAGCTCCTCTACAGAGAACACAGGGCAGAGAGCAGGGGCAGTGTTTTCCATAGGCTGTCGTATGGCAATGTCATTGCTGCATATCTGCATTTGCTCATAATTCCAGTTCTTTCCAAACAATTTGATTACAAAATATTGCATGTGCAGTGATTTGGCCGTAGGCATGAGGCTGAAGGTAATCACAGACATGCTGATATTCAGAGAGACTCACGTTTACAAGTATGATATTGCTTTTATACCAGTGTTGCTATTGTTAATTAATAACACTATATCGGATGATAAAATTTAAGTAATTTGCCTTATTGTTAAATGAACAGCTTAAATTTTAGAAACAATGGCAGGTGCTTTGTCTGTTTTTACCCCGGCAATGGAAATAGTTTTAGACAAGTGTCACAGCAGAGCCATTGCACGTACATACATTAAGGTGGTGTTTTCTTTCTTGCAGTTACTTGTTTAGTTCCTGAATGAATTAACCGGTTGATTGAATTATTCAATGACTCACTCATAAAGACAGTCACTTGTATTATTCCTAAACAAAAATAGTTTTTTGAATATATCAGCATTGATTCAGTGACTCATTTGCCACCAACTACTGAAGGAATCACTGAACATTCCCAAATGCCATACGCAGATTGACAGTTTGTCTGGAACTCACCAACACAGAATCTCGTTCTACAAACATTAAAAAGTCCCAGTGCTGTTTAACTCGACCAACCAGAATTGAGTATAGCAACTAACTTTTGTATAATTCCCAATAAAACCTTGAGAGAAACTAACTAAATAAATAAAATAAAAATTACACGGTGACATTTTCAACAACCACCTATACTGGATGGATGGTTGAAATGAAGTAGCGGAGAAAGTAGACTGCGATAGACAGTACAATTATCTGTCTAGCAGCCAGTGCCTGTCTGTACTTTAGGGCTCTAGTATTTAAAGAGAGCTCTTCAACTCTCCTGCCTCTTGTCAGCTCACTCAGACGGGACTATTTCAGTGAAGCGCTCAGGGCTAAAATGCTATTTTTTTTCCAGAGGAAAAAGGAAAAAGAACAAGTGTATGGAACTGAAGTAGCTCCCCTCATCAATCATCTGTTAGCCCTAGCTAATTACACAACCCTGCCTTGTTCTTTTGTACCTGCATGTCATTTCCTGCTCTGGTGGGTGGCAGTTGGTGTCTGTGGAGTGTCACGGCCTTTGATGTTGAAAGAGAGGATCTTAACATTTACATGCAGACCACAGTAAACACACACTTTCGCTCTCTGAAGTGGCACTTAATAGGCATCATTTTGCATAATCAAATTGATGTGTTTTGAAGGTGAGTGCCAGGGACGAGTGACTAATGAACAAAATCTCCCTCTCTCACACGGATATGTATCACACCATATCATTATTTCTTATTTGATGTTCAAGCCTGAAATTATATTTCTCCAAATCCCTGTCACTATAATTTATATCACTGAACATGTACACATAGTATTATTGTCATGAATTCTGTCCATGGACTTCCGTTCAATCACCACCAGAGGTCACCCTTCCATTACATTTACTCTCGCACTACACAAACTGTTGCATGTCATCCCGGACTACATATCCCATCATCCATTGCACTGATTGCACACAGCTGTAACCAATCACACATTCACTATATAACACTCACTCAGATCCCTTTCAGGCTGCCGAGTATTGCATGCGCATATCGCTAGTTTGTGATAGCTACGTTACGGAGCCTACTTGAAGTTTCATAGTCTTAGCCTAGTCTTGCCTAGTTGGTTTCCTCATGTTCTGATCTTTGCCTGTGCATTTTGGATTACCTCGCTCGTCTTGCCCTGTTCGGATACTGTTTACCCCTCTTGTACCTTGATATCTCTCTAGTCTTTTGCCCCTATGGATTATGTTCATATCACTGACCCTCACTGTGTTTACCCCGGACTGGCCCTGCCTTTGTCTCTTTACATACCCGGGTGGATTTATGCCTGTTTCTGACCCCGTCTCCTAATAAAGGGCTTGCATATGGATCCGCACGTCTCATATGTCTCGTCAGCCCCGTAACAGAATACCCGGCCACACAAGGATCCAGCGGCTTTACAAGTGAACATTGGCCAGGTATGTACTTACAAGACTGATAGCTCAACAGGGCACATGATCGCTCGGGACTATATCAAGAGTATCTGAACTTCACTTATTTCTGATTCCTGTGACTGTGTACTCATATACCTTCTTTTGTGAGGGCATTAATCGCGGTTCAATCCCCGTTAAATCCTAAAGGTCCCCGCTCATCGCTCATCAGTTTATGGACTATGCTTGTTGCTGTTGGTTCCGTTCACTGTGGGTGTCCGTGAGGAACCAACCCCGATTCCTCGGTAATGGCTTCCACACACTCCGATCACGCTCACAAAATGGCGGACCCAACAGCGCCCCATTAGTCAGCTGCCAAATCCTGAATCAGTCATGTCACCGTTGATCTTCATGACTCTATCAGTCCCGGTTGATCTTTCTTCGAGTCTAGTCAAGTCACAGCTGATTTTCATGAACCAAGTCAGTCCCAGTTCGCTGCCTGAGCAGTTAAGTCACGCTGCTCGTCCTGAGTCAAGTCTAATGCCAGCTTCTCTTCATGACCAATGTGCAAGTCCACAGCTGATCGTCATGAGGCACTCAAGTCCAGCTGATTTTCCTGATCAAGTCTAGTCACAGCTGATCTTCATGAGGCAAGTCAAGTCCAGCTGATCTGCCATGAGGCAAGTCAGTCCCGTGATCTTCATGAGGCAAGTCAGTCCAGCTTGCTCATGAGGCAAGTCAGTCACCTGTATCTTCATGAGTCCAAGTCACAGCTGATCTTCATGAGGCAAGTCATGTCACAGTTGAGCGTCATGAGGCAAGTCAAGTCAACTGATCTTCCCATGATCAAGTCAAGTCTCGGCTGTCGCCATAGCCTCGTCACATCTCGGCTGTTCAGCCAGACCCCTCGTACGTCTCAGCTATCGTCCAGAGTCACGTCAGTCTCAGCATCATCCAGAGTCACGTCCAATCACAGCTGATCATCCAGAGTCACGTAGCATCACAGCTGATCATCCAGAGTCATGTCACGTCCTGTCTGTTACACCCAGATTATCAAGGTCAGCCCTT
Organism: Sinocyclocheilus anophthalmus; assembly: GCA_018155175.1. Lineage (NCBI taxonomy): Eukaryota > Metazoa > Chordata > Actinopteri > Cypriniformes > Cyprinidae > Sinocyclocheilus > Sinocyclocheilus anophthalmus. Next base: position 34,572 of record JADLZN010002380.1, on the reverse strand, counting down.
CGGTATCCCAGTCTGGTATCCAGTGTGAGGGATGCACTGCTGGTGTCTGCACGCACAGCTGGTATCCCCAAACCCACTCACTCTAGCCCTCTTGTTACTGAACTGATTCCCCTGTCTGAAGCGCTACCCTTGATGGGGATCGCTTTTTGGTGCGTTTGGGCTGCATACACCACCACAGAACCTCCAGAGATGGCGGCGCTCGCTCCAGGTCCTCCAGAGGTGGCGGCTGAGGCTGCAGAACCCTCGAGGTGGCGGCGCTCGCTTTGGCTCCTGGTATGGTGGTGGCACCCAGCAATACACTATCAGTCTGTCCTGTCACGGTCAAAGGGACCGTTGCTGAACTCTGTACCTGTCCTGTTAAGGAGAATGTTCATGAACTCTCCCTGTTTCCAGTTGGTATTGCTGTAGAACCTCCAGTGGTGGCGGCATCCGCTGCAGAACCTCCAGAGGTGTCAGTATTACCCACCTGTGAACTTCTCCTGTTCTCTTCCGGCAAAGGGGCCGTCTGTAAGCCTCTCTGCCCGTCCTTCACCGGCTATGGAGGCCTTTGTAAACTCTCTGCCCATCCCTGTCCGGCTAGAGAGCGTCCTGTAAGCTCTCTGCCCGTCCTGTCTGCTATGGAGGCTTTTTGTAAACTCTCTGCCCGTCCTGTCATGGCTATGGAGGCTTCTGTAAACTCTCTGCCTGTCCTGTCACGGCTATGGAGGCCGTTTGTGAACTCTCTGCCTGTCCTGTCACGGCTATGGAGGCCGTCTGTGAACTCTCTGCCTGTCCTGTTCAGCCCCGGAGGCGCCTATAAACTCCTGCCTGTTCCTTTAAGGCTATGGAGGCGTCTGTGAATCCTCGTCCGGTCCTGTAATGGCTATGGATTGCCGTCTATGAACTTCTGCCGGTCCTGTTACGACTATGGAGGCTGTTTATATACTCTTGTCTCGTGTTGAACCAGCCATGGAGGCTGATTATGAACTGTCTGCCCGCTCAGTTGTCACCAGGGAAAATATTAATTAACTTCTTGTGTTCCCTGCCTTGGTCCTTGAGACCATATATGCTCTGTCTGTTTCTTGTGTCTCAGTTTTCCCTAGGTCCCAATCTTTACCAGGGGTCTCTGTTCCGTCTGCTCTGCCGTGGGGGTCTACTGTCTGACTGTGGTGGTCTTCTGCTCCGCCGTGGTGGACTACTGTCTGGCTCTGGTGGTCTTCTGCTCCGCCTGCTCCACCCTGGTGGTCTTCTGCTCTGCCTGCTCAGCCATGGTGGTCCTTAGCTCTGCTCTGGTGGTCTTCTGTTCCGCTCTCTGTTTGTTGTGGTGGTCCTCACTTCCACCCATACTGCCAGATCTGTCCTGGTTTCCTGATCTGCCGGCTTCACCCTGGCTCTCTGCTCCGCCTTGGCATCCTGCTCCGCCGGTCCTGCCTCAGTCCCCGGTATCTCCACTTCCACGTGGACCTGGCCCACCATCCCTCCCCCTGATCCGCCTCCACTCCACCGCCCTCCTGAATCGTGAAAAGTGTTTGGAGCGTCTGGAAGCCGCCCCTTGGGGGGGGGCTATGTCACAAATTCGTCCTGTACTTCTGTTCAATCACACCAGATTCACCCTTTCCAATTACATTGACTCTCACACTACACAGATTGTTACACATCACCCTGGACTGCATTTCCCTTCATCCATTGCACTGATTGCACACAGCACTGATTGCACACAGCTGTAACCAATCACACATTCACTATATAACACTCACTCAAACAACCATTCACTGCCGAGTATTGTATGCGCATATCGCTACCCCTGTAGTCCTGTTGTTTCGATAAGTCTACCCTTAGGACGATTTTTTTCCCCTCACCTTTGATAATTCCGCCATTTCTCAGTCTAGTCTTAGTCTTGCCTTGTCTGTTTTCTCGTTTTCTGATTATTGCTTGTGTACTTCGGACTACCTCTCTCGTCTTGCCTTGTTCGGATACTGTTTGCCCCTGCCTGAACCTTTGCCTTCTACCTGGATTTATCTCTCGCCTTGCCTTAGACCCTCACTTGTGATTTCACCCGGGACTGCCATGCTCTTGTCTCGTCTCCCGGATTGCCAATGTTTTATTTATGCCTGTTTCTGACCACGTCTCTAGAATAAAGCTTTGCACATGGATCCGCACGTCTCATGTCTCGTCAGCCCCGTAACAATTATACATAGTTAATAATCAAGTCTTATATGAATGATCACGTCTATGCCTTTTTTAAGAAAATACCAATGTAGTAGTGACCTCAGAAGGTGCTGTAAAAAGTCTAAGTCACATAGAATTTAATGCAAAGCAGAGGCAAAAGAGAGACACATCTTGTGCGTGCCTTAAAGCTTTTTTTCTTTACTGATGTGCTGTCTAGCGGTCGCTCTAAGCACGTGTGCGCCTCAGCAACAGAAAAGACCCAGCAATCCTGCAAACACTACTGATGCATGAGCTGTACAGAAGGTCTGTAACGAATCTTGACACACAGGCAATGATCGCCAAAATCCTCACAAAGCTGTACTGGCCCCTATAAGTTAAAGAGTTGACATCTGTATTTAACTGACCCATATCAGTAAAACTAAATATGTATAGAAGCTAGCTGACTCTCACCTCACAAGAGTAACCTTGTAACCTTACAAGCAGTGCACCCCAAACAAAAAATCCTCCAGACATTACCAACTGTAAAACAAAATATGTTTAGAAGCTAGCATGGTGTCTCTGTGTCAGAGACAGAAGGACTGTCCTAACATAAAAAAGACAAAGAGTGTGTGCATATGTGGAGGGATTGTATATCAAGCTTTTCAAAATACAAAATTTACAGCGATGCCAGCTGTCCATTAAAGCAAGTGCAGCATCTGTTTGTTCAACAATGACATTATTCTACACCACAAGGATTAATTTCCACGCAACAAAACAAACAATCACCACATAACCCATCAATTAGTCTGGATACAGCCTCTCTTTAGATTCATATGCCTACAATTCACTTTTCAACCATGTCTTTACTTCAGGCTCTGTATAAACTATGCTAGAAGTAACAGGCTGTCGTCAGCCCGTCTCACTATGTGAACCACACTGCTTGCAGTGTCATTGGCTCCTTGTCAGCGTTAGAGCTACTGCTGTTCTGATGGTTGCCTCCTACTGAGAAAATGGTTCTCTCTTCTCTCTTAATACTCCTTATGAAGAAATTCATTTCCAAACTGTTAAGTTTTTGTCTCATTTGAAGACAATGCCATCAGGGATAGCAATCAATGCAGGAAATGCTTGATCCTGCATCCATCCCAACCAGGACTTACTTCCACAAGAAATATGCTCATAGCATTCAGTACTGCATAACCAGAAGTTCATCCAATTTAGACATCCTTCCAGCTCAAATAATGAATGGGGATTTACTGAATAATTAATGCAAGTGCTTAAACAAAATGCTAGCTATACTATGCTCTCAAACCCTCCCGAATCCTCGCTGCCACAACGGCTTATGCCATGCAACCCTCTCCTGGAACGGCTAAGTGATTTGGGTTATATAATTTTGACTTGCATATGAAGTATAACAATACATTTAAAAATAATTGTATTATTATAAATGTATGTTTGCAATAAATCATTTAAGTACATGCCTATTTTTTATATTTATACATTTAATATAATTTAATAACCATTTAGTATGAAATGGTTCCAATTTCTAACAGGTTTCATATATGTTTTTCATATGGTTTCATACAGCCCACTTACGGTTTTATCATACATTTGCTCTTCACCACTTCATACTGCGTGCAAACCGTTATAATGCAAATGCGAGAAAGTGAGAAAGTCAAAGACTGCTACTAAATCCAGCACTGAAAACCCTCCACTGTATTGTAAAGTCTCCAATGAGAGCCTGCTAACGGGATGTCTGGGCTTTCTACATCAACTGATGTGTGATAAAAGTGAAGGGATGAAAGAGTTGCTTACCCTTTGATGACAGCAACTCCAGACAAAATTGCTTGTTAGTATACAGCACTAGCCTAAGTGACTTACAGTAGACTGCACATGTAAAGGCACTTGCACCATAATGTGTCTGTATTTACAGATTTTAGTGTTTAGCAGCACACTGAGATAAGCTGTGCCAGAGGCTAATCTTCACAGTATTAAAGCACTATGCTTTATCTTAGTACACCGACCCTTCTTAGTCTGGAGGAGTCGACGCTAGTTGCTAAAAGTCAGAGTTAGTCTGCAGATTTTAGGTAGTTAAGAGTTGACAGATTTCACAGAAAATCACGTCATGTATTATGAGCACAGATTTTTTTTAGCTTCAGACTTATGATTCCATCAAGTCTGAGGATTTCAAACATATTTTAGAAAACATATTGTTTTCATCTGTCTTCTGCATGAGTTTGTTGTGTCTGGAAAGATTTGAAAGTCTGGTAGTGTATGCTCTCTTCAGTCGTTTAGTGTGTGATTCCCATTTTTTTCTCTATAACCATTTACAAAGTCGGCAAGTGTACGATGCCAAGTATTTTAAAATCAGTTCAGATAATAATCATGTAGTGTATTTCAGCCTTTACTCACTGCTACATATGTTTGTGTGTGTAAATGCTTTTTGATAATTTGATATTAAAATATGTAATATTATCAGCCTGCATGCTTAATTGTGAAAACAATGACAGATGTGTGTTATACAAACAAACAAATACGTACTTTATTAATTCCATGACAACAACTGCAGATTTATGTGATGGCTTATATAAGACTCAACTACTGCCTGACTTCAGGGTCAAAGTCCTGAAGCGCTATGCAGCCATGGAGTTAGAGTTTAATCCAAACTAATGATGAGTGTGGAGAGAAATGTAGTTCATGAACTGTGCTTAATGTAACACCACCTGAAATGTGCTTCTGTAGAGGAAGAAATTAACTTAGAATTGAAAGGATGTTAATGTAGAAAGTTATACATGGTTGCACACACTATTAAAAATGCATAAAATTCAACTTTTTTTTCACCCAGGCTCATTGGAAAAACATGCCTGTGGTGTTATGTCTGCAAAATGATATTACATTGCATCTTGCACATTTAGCGACAGTTTGAAAATTAAATGCCCAGTAAGTAGTGTTAAAAAGTTAATGCTCTGTAGCGTTTGAAAATAATGTACCAGACAGCTACATTAAAATCTACCCTAAATCGGACTGAAGTGTTAACCAAAGCTTCTGAAGCAACCATGCCATTTTATCTTGCTTCTATCCTTGAGCTCTTTTATCGTGACTCATGTTTCATGGGAATCGTAGCTGAAAGCTTCACATTGCACGTGCAGTGCTGTATCAGGTGAGCTAATGAGCAAGTTTACTACACCCGAAAGCCAAACATAAAGAGCCAATTTTGTGATGCAAATATTAAGCTGTATTAGTGTACAAATCTATGGTAAAAGTGTTTTGAGGAGGTCATAACATTGTATTGTGCAAGGCACCGCATGAAAATATTTCTTTATCAACTGATTATGAACTTCCCCATAATCATAATTTGTTTGAAAAGGAACAAAAGTTATTGGTGTTTTACTGCCACTAGTGTTAATTTCAGCTGGAAAATGCAATGAATTTAATGTATATGTACATCTCTTTTTGTAGGTGGAGGCATGTTTTTTCATCTTTTGATTCTTTTTTGAAGATTCAGGCTTTATTAATTGTAATTGCATGACATAGTGACAGTACATACTTCAAGAGGTGTCCTTTTGTGTTACACAGAAGAGAAAAGCATGACAGCATTTACATTTTTGGGTGAACTGTTCCTTTCATACCCCCCACCCTGTTGTAATTTGTAAACTGTCAGGTATGAAGATTTTACAGCTAGCACAGTAAAGATGAAGTTTCTTTTCTCCTGTCTGCAAAGACCTGTTTCCAAAATGTTCAAAAATTATAACAAAAAAAGCACATACATCAGATTCGAACATAAAATCCTCTCCTGCTGACTAGCTTCTCTTTCAGCTTAATATAAACTGTTTTTCTGTGCTTCTTAGGAGTGATTGTTTAGCCATATTGAGAGAACAGCAGCCCCTGCAGTTTCTGTGCCTGAAATAAAGCCCTGGCATAGTAATTGAGGAACTGCAGGGGTCCAGATGCTGAGAGGGCTAGAGGATTACTGCAGTGCTTCTTTCACTTCTAAACCAGCTGCTTCAGAATTTAACAACTCAATCTGTACAAATTGGTTAGTATGTGCTGAAATCTTCCAAACAGTTTAAGGAGGTTTATGTTTCCAAATGACTGAATGCCCTACAGGAAATAATTATGTCCCTAAAAACATCGAAATTTATATTTTTATAAATTTACGTTATATATATGTTATAATGTAAATGTATGTTTTTTTTAATGTTTATATGTTTACGTTAAATTACAACCATATCCCAAATGATCACTTTGCCTTGTCTTTGCATTGCGACACCTACCTAGCATTACCCCATCAACCTTCAACCATCTTTCCTTGTATCCTTCCAGCATGATACCTCTGACAAACCACAATTAAAGGATAACAGATGGATTGCATGCGTCAACCGTCTAATGATATTTAGCAAGGCAGAACACTTGGAGTGAGAGGAACAGCTGGGCACACCAAATAACATTATAATCCTACTAAGTGTGTAGAATAACACACACACAATGAGTTTGCACAATAAATCCACAAAGTCTATTATCACCTCTAATGTTTGATGAACTGTTTCAAGAAAATCAATACGCAATATAAATGTCCCACATCCATCAAACACTTTTAAACACTAAACTGAATACAGCCTTGATTTCATTGATTGCTTTTTAGAAGGTTATGGATAAATTCCATATCCCCGATTTCACATTCAGTTATATAAGATACAGATATATGTAGGGTGGGCTTATTATGTGTCAATAAGTTATGAAAAAATGCCATAGCCATAACATTGCCTTGACTTAACACGATTGTATTGTTCACCCCTGAATCAAAAATCTAAAATTCAGTAACTTGAAAGCACCACATGCAGTTTTGTTTTCAGAATGGGAGATAAGACACCCCAGATACTTTACAAATTATATTCAAACTGCATTTACAATACATAAGCAGGTATGTTTTATATGTAATGTTAAGTTACAGGTTAGGTTTAAGTGAAAAAAAAAGCGGAGTTCACAAATCAAGTCGGGCTCAAATGAGCAATTTTGATTGATTTTAAAAGGACAAATTAATTTGAATTAACATGGCATATGAACAAAGTGTATCATAAATAAGAATTATACCTCTGGCCCTCGTAGTCATTGAATAATCCTTATGGGCCAGTTTACACCTGGTCACTTCATGTGTTTTCTCTGATCGGATAGCTATCCAATTATGAAAAGACCTTGTGTAAATGCCCTCTGAAATGCTTTTAAGACGGATTTGAATCTGATCACTTCCACTGCTTAAGGAGGTGGTCTGGGATGCATTCTTGTCACATATTGACTACTAGGGGTACCCTATTAGCATAATTTTTCGATGTGCAGGGTACTTTGTTGCTTTCAGTTGAATGCCTTATGTGTCAGATCAAGACACATTTAATTATTTGCATGCATTTGTAAAAATAGAAATAATTTTATATACATTTATACTCTCATAGGTATTTTGGAGCACCTAACCCCACCTCTACTCTAAACCTACCCACTTCTCGACAAAATAAAACATGTAACAGGCAAATAACAGTATAGTCACTGGTATGTTTTTTTTTTTTTGCAAAAACTGACCAAAGCACCAGTAAAACAATTTACAAATAAGTTGCATTGCTAGTCTTATGAAGTCATTCAATATCTTTATGCAAAGAACAGAGTACAATATAAGGTTTTAATCTATGAAAATGATCCCACTCCATTAACACGGTCCTATCTCATTCAGAAGATACTCCCGAAGTTTAGCATGATACAGTCGGTCACAAGGCACACACAAGAGCCAATGGCATTTCACAACCAAAGCTGATGTAATGCTTCGTCTGGCGGCAATTTTTGAATTTGTGAACAGACTGCACACAGGATCTGAGCTTTATGGTGGATGGAGACAGTGATTGCGTCTGTTCCTCTTACAAATCAATCGTTTTGGCTCAGAAGACTTAGAATAGTAATATTTTTTGAATAAATTGTGACTGTAGTTGTATCTGCCTTTTATATCCTGTGATTTATATTGAGAAATTGTTAGGTTTAGGGGTAGGGATTGGGTTATGTGCTCAAAAACGCATAAATAGTGTAATGTAATGTAAATACAATTATTCTGGCTGTTTAAATTGAAAAACACACCCCAACATATATGTAATAGTGGTAAAATTATTAACCAATATATAATTAATGACGATAAAATTCTCATTCCAAAGGTTTCTTAAAGTAACAAAAAGTACCCTGCACATCAAAAATGACACTAAAGGGGTCTCCTATGTGTTAAAGTGTGACACCAAAGGGTCCAAACCAAGTGTCAATATGTGACGAGTTGGGAGTGAGAATGTGTTGTTAAATTTACAGTTAGCGCGAGAATCTCTTTGAAGATCTGATTTATATCCGTTTTGCAGAGACAGATTTATGTGGCCGTGTAAATGGAACCATTTTAACAAATCAGATAGATATCCTATCACTAAAAACATATTAAGTGACCAGGTGTACACAGACCCTATGATGCACAAAAATATAGTAAGAGAATATAGTTGTAATGGGACATGATTGGGGCAGCAAGTCCCAGCAGCCCGCTGCAGATTTAGAACTTCGAAGAATGGTTATGTAAAAAGAAGCAGTTACGTTAAATACTGCTGGAGCTTCATTGAAGACTGCACAAATGATGATTGTTTTATGATTCTAACTTGTTGTTTGTGTCACTTGCATTATCCACTGTTAATTAAATTTTTTTTGTAGGTTTTGCAATTGGTGTCCTTTTAATCAATGGTGGTCACTGAGTTGCCCTCACTGTGTGGATGGCAGTGGTGGGGTGGCTGGGATCGTGCGGTGGTTTGGTCACTTTATTTTTGCTTTTTATTTTTGCAGTGTGATTGCTGTGAGCTTGACTGCAGTGAGAGCACTTTTGTTTTTGGGCCACTTCTGTCTTACCTCTCTTGGTAACCTGTGGCCCTCCGTGGTTTGTTTTTCTTTTGTTGTTTTTCTTTTTTTCTTTATGTGGGTATTTGCATTAAAAGTTGGTGATGTCATGTTTTGACATTTTGACAAGTTTGAATTAGGGTTGGGCCGATAGACGCTGATATCGTTCATTGCCGATGGACTGCTACATCACGATGTTGAGCCGACATCGTACCTCCCCCCCATACCCACACGCAATCCGTCGCATCCCAATATTCGTGTTTGGCAAGAAAATGACGTGTAACTGAACCCAAACCCTTGTTAAAGGGAATAAACTAAAATGGGAGGAAAATATATATTTCAATACTTTCTGTCTCAGTTAAACTGTATATATAAATATATTAGGGATGCCCCGATCCCGATACCGATACCGATCCGATACCAGTGAAGTTTTTTTCCCTCATTTAATAAATGTAGAATTTATATATCTCTTTGTGTGGAACTGATAATCATTCTTTCGCCATCTACTAGATACAGACTACTTCATTATAAAGAAAAATAAAATATACAAATATGAAAAAATATAGGCCTTTGTATATTTATAATCTATGACAAAAATGTATCATAAACTAGGTTAGTGGATAATTTGGCAGCAAAAGTTATTCTAGAAAGATCAGTGCACAATAATTTTAGAAATCAAAACATTTAGTGAAAAAACTATATTTTCTGGGGAACAAATAAAAGTGTTGCACTAAAATGTTACACATTGCTATTTGTAATATTATAAAATCCATTCATTAAAAACATCATGAATGTATTTATATATACTTATATACCTGACTCCCGGTTGCTTCAAGCGCAAAGTCATTATGCACGACCGATTGCGCACATTGTAAGCAAAAGGATGCGTAGTGTATTATATCTGTGCAACAGTTATTGAGCCTTTCTTTTTACGGTTTTAAATTTCAGTTACTGTGCACATTAAAAACTTTTTATAGTCTTTTCTACGCCCGTGTTTTGTTCTCACAGACACCCGGTAGCAAGTAATAAAACAACATTAAACTCCGGCAAGAAGTTAAAGTCCTTTTTGCAAAATCATAGATGTGTTTACAAATCAAGTATAATGGGAACACATAATTATCTTGGAGAGAGCTTTACCGAACTGACTGCTTTAACCGAACGCGACCAGGGTTTAAAGCTGAACGAATGACTGACAGCCACAGAGAAAAGAGTTTGTGTGAACTTTAAATGTAAGGACATAAATATTCATATGTAGCTCACATTAAGCTATCGTATGACTTCAGAAGTAACACAGAATAATTTGCACAATCGGGAAAAAAAATATAAAAAAATCTCGTATTTGGATCGGCCCTCTCTGAACGCTACCCAATCCGAGAAAAATGGCACTATCGGAGCCGATACCCGATATGAATATCGGATCGGTGCATCCCTAAAATATATACTGTATATTGCGAGCATCGGGGAGCCGCTATTATGCCTGGCATTGAAACTGCTTTTGAGTGCACGAGCGCTTTTTAGTTTGACTTTCACTTTCGAGACTTTCAAGCACATACTTTGTTTATACTATGGAGTGGCAGTACTTATCACACATTTTAGAAGATTAGATGTTTGTCAGTGGTGCTCAGGATCTGCAAATCATTTGCCATCGTCCTCAGTCATCTCTCCTTACTCTGTTTATGTGGTAAGTGAAATTGTATGTACTGTAATGTAACAGACTACCTCTAGCAATCGTTATTTGTTTTCCGTGCATTCTGAATATGGATTCACGCTTCGGGAACACCCCCTAACCCCACCCCATCACAATTTTTCACTGCAGACATCGCCGATGTGCCAATTTTGTAGACATCGCCCAACCCTAGTTTGAATAAAAATGTGCCAGTTGATTAAAGCCACATCATCCTTTTCGCCTGGTTATTATTGACCTCTTTAGGTCATACCATCACATAGTAATTAATTGAAACTGTAATATATCATAATAAATATATTATTGTTAGTTGAGCACTATTGTGTGTTTGAATGTATTATTGTATTATTTCAAATGCGACATCAATTAACACTTTTATTCAGCGAGGAGATTTCAAATTAATCAAAAGTGACAGTTAAAGACATGGAGAATCCCGAAAAAAAAAAAAGTTCAGCTTTGCATCACAGGAATAGATTACATTTTGCAATAGGCTATATTACAAAAGAATCGAGTTATTTTAAATTTTCAACTGTATTTTTAATCAAATAAATGCAGCCTTGTTAAGCATTAGATACTTTATTTCAAAAACATTCAAAAAATCGTACTGACCCCAAACTTTTGAACGGTCGTGTTTATAGGCTATATACAGTATATATCTTTGAAAAAGAGTTCTGACAATTCAAACACTGGGGAGATATAAAAGTACAATGAAATAGAACAAGGAAAATTGGCAATTACAGAACGTACTCTAAAATTAGTAACATCGATCTTGATAAAAAACAAAAAAACAAACGACTCTCAAATGTTCTTGAAGCCCTAACATTTAGCTCACTGGCTAAACTGTTGGCAACCAATCTGGGGATTCATAAAATTAAGTCTTTACTCCAGGCTAAAGCAAAATCTCTGACAATGGTGTCAAAACCTCTTAAACCGGTTCCATGAACAGCTACAGTACACAGGCTACAATACTCAACTTGTCTCATATTATGTACATAAATTAATGAAATAGTTGGAAATTGGTTATTATGAGATATTAAGCAAATACATATGCTCACACAGACTGAAACTCTGTGTGAAACTCTGAAAAATACTTTCTACAGCCATCTGGCAGTAAAGGCACAGACTCTACGCCCAGACATTTAGTACAAACTGTGTTAAGTCTGTCGCCCCACTTTAAACGGCAGCCATTCATCAGACCTGTTTATATGTGAAGCTAAATCTCATCTGATTGATCGCGGCCTTCTCTTTCTGCCTCTCCACAAACAGGTATTAATGGCAGAGGGTCACACGGTAATGAGACACCCAGACACCTTCTTCTACTGTCATAATGATGCTGGTTCCTCTCACAGGGGAGGAGTCTGTGTTGTTCTCTCTGCAGGCATGTATCAAGGGAAAGACATTTTTATGGGCCGCACAGCTTTAGTGAAAGATGATAATGGCTTTTCATATTCCTGACATTTAACACAATTGTCAATTAGAAATATTTTATCTGGTTCAGTGACAAAAAAGAGACTTTTTAAAAATTGAATTTACAAGTTCTAAAGTAAAAAAGAAAAAAGAAAAACGTATTTTTGTAACTATGACACAGTGGCAATAGCTCAAGGACTGAAGGAGTTTGTTAGATTTTGAATATACTAGGTTTAAGATGATATTCCTGTATGTCATGCAGATAGGGATGGGGAGTTAAAGTTCCTGAAAGGCAGGCGGGGTCATCAAAGAGGTCTGCAACTTTACTCATTCACTCTATCAGTCACAGCATGTCTGAAATGCAAATCTGTTTGTGATTATCTTTGTGTATATGTGTCAGTGTGAGTTATGAAACCATGACCTGCATGGGATCAGGATTCCAGTGAGATTTTGTATATATACATGCGTAGAATTAGCCCAGAAGTGCATGATTCCATCTCTGTTATAGCTGTTCTATGTATTACATGCTCTTAACCCTGAGAAAGCCACCTGGGTGCTTGTTTAGAGTAATGTTTAGTTACAATATTTGAATAAAACCAAAGCCAAATGAGAGTGGAATCAATCCAGAAATGGAAAGTGCCTGCAGCCAACAATCTCTCAGAGAACAGAGGCAACCCTGCAACAAAACACAGATCAGATTCAAAAAGAAAATGTTTTAGTTGTAATGCCCTTTAGAAAAATATTTTGTTATTGTGCTGCTCTCTGCCCATCTGCTCTTCTGTAGTTCTATTCTATTCTATTCTATTCTATTCTATTCTATATTTTTTAGGGCTGCAACTAACGATTATTTTGATAATCGATTAGTTGGTCGATTATTTTTTCGATTAATCGATTAATCGGAATAAAACAAACTATTTTCTTTTTTTATTTTATTGACAAAAACACACTATTCCACATTCTGCCCAATGTCCTTAAAACAAACGTTCCAACTGAATGCTTTTCTTAACAATTTATTAGACCACCTGCCATAATAAAGAGAAAACACATTTTAGGAATCTGTCAAAAAATTGTTTAAATAAATTGTTTTTTTATTTTCATTTATTTATAACTAAATACTTTCATTTATTCACATAACAAAAATGGCTTCTGTGCCCTTCATAGCTTGTATAGCATAGCATAGCATAGTACTTTTTGACTGTAATTGGGTATCTGAAAAAAACCCACTATAAAGCTCTCTGCCTTTCCTTCATAGATAACAGCAATAATTATAGCATTAGAAACAGCCTACTACTGTTACTAAAGAGCTTATGCATATTGGTGGACTAACCCATACAGAAAGCTAAAAAATTATTTTGGCAATTACCAATACTGTTAGTTAAGAGCAGAAGTGGCACAAACCTTACAAAATTGGTTAAAAACCTTACATAAATTTGTTAAGCATTGTATATAGTGAATATAGTTTAAATCTCTGCATTAAAAATTAAAATATTAATAAAGATGATAAAGACGAATAAAATCACAATAGGTAAGATTAATGTTTTCTGCAGAACACGTGGTCGCTTTGAACCACAGTCACGTTATATAGCCCTATTCGGATGGTAATTGTTTCTCATATGGACGTCTGTAAAATAAATTTACATATCACCTCAGTGAAAAAACTCATGGATTCTGAAATAGGCTTAGTGTCATTTCTTAATCCCGTTTAAAGGCGTTTTGAAGCGTCTGATATTTATATCATACAATACACGCTGTTTATCCTTCCCGCCTTACAGTTCCTACTCGTCAATAAAATATGCCGCAATGCATGTTGACCTTTAAACTTTATTTAACTTTCAAAAACAGATGTTCATTACAATGATGTTTTTTCGCTGATTATTAATTGTCTGTTTTCCGGCTGTCTGACGCGCATGCACGCGCCACTCATTCAGTAAAGATTAAAACTTAACACAGACTGTCAGGACGGACGTTTATGCAAAAATGGAAATGTTTGCGTGAATTTGTGACATTTATACGTAAGGATTTGACCTTAAACTGAAATTTTTTGTGCTGAGGATGCACACACATCTGTCAAAGCGCCTGACAGGACTAGCCATGTTAAACTTTACTCTAATGCATTAGCTTAAAGTTTAAAATAAAGAATTCTCATGTTTTGGGTAACTTGGATCACGTAACTCTCCTGCAGCATCTCATTCTGTTCCCGCCACTATTTTAGATGCATTTTGTCCATAGAAATAAGTAATTCAGTGCTTTCATTTGACGCGACCGGCTGAAGTTGGACAAGTATGTAAACTCTGTTGGACGTGCACTGTGTGCAGACCCGATTAATCGATAATGAGATATCGTTGTCGATGATTTTCATAATCGGTTTTATCGATTAGTTGTTGCAGCCCTGATATTTTTAATAAAGGCAGAGTTGATTAATATTCTGATGGCCCAAACAAAACAACCATTTACCAGTGCTGCTTTATGATTGTCATTCATGCATATGTCAAGCATATGTTGTTGTTTTAAATGTATCATATTTCAGGGCAGGGTCAGAAAAAAAAGAAAAAGAAAAAAAAGTGCACTGTCAAAGAAGATGGAAGAGGTATTAATCTGGGCTTTACCTCACTAGAGTCTATCCATATCTTCTCTCTCGTCTAAATCTTGATGATGATGAAGAATGTGTCTGATGGCACAGATCCATATTGAACGTCCACTCTATCATGAATTAATCAAAGCCAGAGCCTCTGAAATGGCTTCTCAGTTAAACAGAGCTCTTTCTTTCTCGCTCAGCCATCTCCGAAGCTAAATCAGAAGGAATGTGGAGTTCAGAGCCACCATAGACAAACTGATTGAGGACCTTTAATTGAAGTACTGAGTAAAACTTTTACTGTTCTTTTCTCTTCAGGATCAGCTGTATGTGTGGTTCAAAAGTGACAAAAATTTTATTTTTGGAAGTGTTCAATATAACATAGTACATATCTACGTATTTAATTATTTTTTATTTATGTATGGACAAAATGAGAAGTTTTAAATATAAATTTAAAGCTTTATTCTCTCTGAAGTTAATATTATAGCAACTTATGTAAATAAAGTAAATATGTACACTGTCTGACAATGCAGAACCAATTCATCACTTTCTAAATGACAGTGTGGAAAGACAGTCTTAAAGACTGGATTTGAGAACAAAATCAGAAATGAGAGCAAAGTGAACAAAGCCATGATCCGCATTCAATAAGTTTTTCTCATTCACTGAACGATCAGTGTAGTACTTCACTGACTCACTGAATGCTGATGATCTGATCTCTGCACTAAACAAACCACTGAAGTGTTTGAACCGGGAGTCTGAACATACCTATTCATACTAATCTGTTTTTGCTCCAATATATGTTTATTTAGCAAGAGTAAACACAATTTTATGAAACACATGCACATACACACACTTTTTAAAAGTTTTTTTAAAAGGGAGCAGTCAGCAGTTTCGGGCAGGAGCGTGGAGCAGAGCCAGATGCAAAGAAGTCAGTAAACACAAAGAAATTAAATATAGAGTGAACTATAATCTAGGTGAGAAACTTCACTATGGAAAAATAATGCAGGTGGTAAACAAAATATAATTTAAAAGACACGTTTGTTTACATTTGATATTGATTATGGCAGCAGCTATTCTTCAAATGAAGATCAGATAATGGAGAACAGTAGTTTAACTATTCATAACATATCAAATGTATTTTTATATGTACATATGTTAATAATATTGTTAACACTTTATAATAACTTTATTTAATAAATCATTAACAAATATTATATAATGCTTAACGGATCATTAGTTAATCAAATAGCTAGAAATGTGACAATGTGCTAATTAATGTTTACTAACATAGTTATTAAACATTAGCTAATGATTAACAGATCATTATTTCATGTAAATTAAAATGTATACAAATGTCATCAAACTTTCAATTCATCTGATCATGTACTTCTTGAAAATCTACACATTATTTTAACAGATATTAAACAATGCTTAAAAGCTTTTGTTAATGTACAACCCTTTTGCTATTGAGGTATGATACGGGTAAGGTTAGGGACAAGTTTGGTGATTTGGGTAGGTTTAAGGGTCAGTAAAGGGGTCAACAGTGTACAGGGGTCAATTCGATTACTATAAGGGAACACGGTTCAATCTGTTTATATTACATTGTTTTGATAAATGAACAAGTATTTTCTTTCTCCTGTTGATGTATGATTCAAGGAAGATCCTGTTTAATCATATACAGTATACTAGTGCTGAGGCAATAAAAACACGTTTTACACCCAAATTACAATGTGTCATGTCTTTAGCGAACATTTAGCTAAACTTAACTAACCACCCTTTACGCAAACATTGTTACAGCAGCTAAATGTCCAATGCCCATAAAGATACTAAATGATTAGTAAATGTTTATAAACATTTACAGATTATGAATAGTTTCAACTTTAGATTGGGTACTGCAAAAACATGACCAAATAATTAATTAATGTTTGTAAGAGTGAAAACAGAAGAAGTCTACACAACAAAGACCAAATATGTGACCTTTACATACTGTGATTATGAGTTAGTGAATACGTTAACATGAATAGTTGGGAAGTGCTTAAAATGACTATTAAGCTATATATAGATTATTTATATATATTTTTATTTATTAGTCTATTTCATTTTTTTTCATGACATTTGTAAATATAAAAAAGAGAATTAGGTAATATATCAACTGAAGTTTAATGACATTTGTAAGAATTCAAAAGTACATTAGCAAATAAACTTGTAATCATTGTATAATTTCTGTTAAAATAATTTGTAGATTTTTTTTTAAAAGTGCATGATCATATGAAATGGAAATAATGACATTTGTAAGCTTTTCAATTTACATTAAATAATGATCTGTTAAACATTAGATAATGTTTAATAAGTTTATTAGTAAACATTAACAAGAACATTATTTCATATTTCTAGCTATGTGAATATAATATATATTAACTAATGATCTTGTAAGCATTATATACAATTTGTTATATATTTATTAATGATTATATTAGTTAATACGTTAAAAGTTAATATAAAGTGTTACCTATATATGTTCAAAAATGTATTACACATACATAAACAAGCATATTTGTATGGGATAGATATATATGTTAATATATAAAATGTTCCAGTTTATATTAGGTTTCATATATGTTTCTACTTCAAATTACACTATGTTTCATATATAGATATTTAATATACAGTATGTACATATTATATATTCATATGGGATACTATACAATTCCAAATAAAATAAGTCAGAATGTGGTAATATGCTTCACAGACCTTCACAGCCATTCAATTTTGAGAATTTTTACTTCCAAAATGCATTTAGCACCAAATTTTGTGTGTTTGTGCCTTTATAGTTTTACTTACTCAGGTGCTTACATTGGGTGCAAATAGATGGCACAGTTTCCAAGTGAAATTTCACTTTTAACACTTTTTGTAGTATTCTATTCTAGCTGAAAGTAATGTGTCTAAAATCTTCAATAAATATGTGCATTCCCCAAAATAGATCCTCATCAATGTTGTATGATATAACAGACCTCCTCAGTCCAAAGCTATTTAGCCTAGTCATGTCAGCATGAGGTGATGGATGGCCTATTGGCCTATGATAAATGAACTATACAGACCTTCTGAGGATTCATAGAAAAGACAGTACTTTCTTTGCGAGTCACACACACATTCATCCAATACAGTTGCTTATGGACTCTCATCTATTTTATGATTGATCATGGCAGCAGACAGCAAATGACGCCAGATTAAGTATTAATAAAGCTCCTGACACTGATCAATCATGAGATTTCATAGCAGCTCCCTGGTTGCCAACAAGTAGTGAAACATTGTGATGGAGACACATAACAATAAACATGAGAATGAATGAATTGTGAAAGGTTATGTATAATTAGACGGTTCCCACAATGAGCAGATACTTCTGATAGCCTGTCTTGTTGTAATTTGTGAATATTCCATTTGACATCAATGCTTAACAAGGAAACATATCTAAGGAAAGAATAAACTGAATCACATATTTGTCATATAAACAATTCTTTCAGCTGGCCTTCCTGTAGTGTGACGTTAGTTATACCGTGAGTTTGACGAACATTCATTAAAGCTAATAAATGGTACATCAGCAATCCTGGGCGCTGAGTTTCCCTTTCAGTCGGTCACTCTCAACGTTACGTCAGATGACTGACGAATTGGGATCTCTCTTAGAGAGATCAATCCACTTCGAGTGTAAATTTAAACGAGCCAATGCACATTGGCATGCTGTTTTTGCATCCAGCTGCCGCTGATCACAGCTTGAGCATAAAAAGGCAGAAGGTGCAACACATACCAGCTTTTCGCTTCGGAGCCAAGCGATCACATCGTTCCGCTCCTGACTACTCTACTGAGAGAAGAAGACAGAATAGTTCAGTGCTCTCTTTGGAGCTCTTGGTGTTGGCAGTACGGCACTTCAGTGGTGGTGTTTTCCCATGTCGAGTGGGTTGCACACAACAGGCTGCACTAACCCTGTGTGTGTTGCAGACGGCCATCTCCCCTGTGCGCTTCAGCACGCTGAAAGAGCTTTTTCCTTAAAGGGGTCATATGACTTTTTAAATATCATTATTTTGTGTATTTGGTGTAACCGAATTTGTTGACATGCGTTAATGTTCAAAAAACACAATGTTCAAATAATGTACAGTATTGTAGGTCCTCTATGCCCGCCTCTCTCAAACGCTTAGTTTTTCTACAAAGTCCCTCCTTCCGAAAAGCGCAGTCTACTCTGATTGGCCAGCTGACCCAGTGCAATTTGTTTGACAGAACACCGCAAGCACTCGTCGGAAATTTAACGCCCCTTACCATAATCGCGAGCGTCAGCTTTCAAATAAATATCAAGACAGAGCCGAAAGGGAACAGAGGACAGTTCGGTGACGGCGGACAGACACAGGAATGAAGGGTATGTGGCAGACACAAGCCACGGTTCAAGACTGACTCCACTTGTGCCACCCACCTCTCTATCTTCGCGCTCTCTCTCTCTCCTCGCGCGCACGCGCGCACACACGATGCGCAAAAATCTGCATTTGAACAGTCAATAGCAAATACGTAAACTAATAACAGAACAGTAGCTGATTCAGAAGGCCAGATTGTCATAGCAAAGTCAGAAACACCTCCTCTCCTAGGCTCACGAAACGGTAGTCCATAAAATGCACTGCTGTTCTGTTCTAAGTAATCTTAAAGATTCCTAAATGAAACTACTTTCGGAAGGCCAAATAAAGTGCTTTGCTTTCACCTAGAAACACACAGCATCTCCCTGACACGGCTGCTTCAACACTAACTGCGGTTATGAAACCACGCCTTCTTTCTTTGCGTGAACATTGGGGACATTATGCAAATATTGCCACATAGTGAGGTAGATATGTGTTAGAACAAGGCGTTTTAGGTAGGCGTGGCAGAGTCGAACTTTGATAAAGAATATCTCTTTGGGTTTGTGACTTTATTCTTTGCAACTTCAGGGATCTTATCTTGCACAATCAGCTTGTACACTCCAAAGAGAAAGGATAAATTGAAATCGCTCATATGACCCCTTTAAAAGAGCATTCACGGGTGCGTCTTTTTAAAGACGATGTTGCGCCTGGCAAACTCAACGCTGCATTTTGTAAAGACGACATTGCGTCTTGCTACAGACAACATATCACACGTGCGTTTCTGGATGTGGTCGTTACCTGGTGCTGGGTGATGGTAACGATTGCTGCCTCACGTGTCTGGGCATTAAGCATGCTGAGGTGGCGTTCGTGGATGAGTCATGTTCTAATTGTGGGAAGATGACCATCTCGGAGTTGTGGGCAAAGCTCCGTTACCTCAAAAGGGGCGAGCTCCGTTGCCTCTGCCTCGATCTAGCTCTCGTCATGGCGGCAGTCAGGCGGGGGCTACTTCAGGCAGTAGCACGGGCGGTCTGAGGGTAACAGTGATGGCAAACCCTCTAGGGAACCAACCCTCGGGAGACCATTGCATCTCTTGCACTCCGCAACCAGTTGAGCAGTCAATGGAACGTGCTGGGCCCTCTACAAAGAGCGTACCAGCAGTATCCTTCAGTGCTCCTCCCAACAACCGGATGTCAATTGCGCATCGGAGGGTGAGCCGGGCTTCTGGAGCGGCAGATCTTCTTCAGCACAGGCCCTCTGGGAACTGTAGCAAGGCCGAATCGGATCCGGAAATCACGCTGGCTTTCCCGGACATGTGAGGTTGAGGGCTGAGCGGAGACCTCCACCATGTACCGAGCCCTCAAGGTTGGATGATTGGTTTCTTGGGGTGGCTCGTGCTGGTTCTCAGCGCCCTGCCCCGGTGTCATTCTTCCCGGAGGTGGATGAGGGGCTTACCAGGTTGTGGATGGCAGCTTATCGGAAACTGATCTGCTAACTCCTCCTCCCTCACCACTCTCAACTGTGGTGCAGCTAGGGGGTATACGGGGTCCCCCCGGTGGAGCGGTCGGTTGGGATGCAGTTGTGTCATAATACCACCTCCACAAGGCAGGGAGAACCGTGCCTCCCCTCCGGGTCTGTAGGTACTCGACTGGTCTGTCCGGTGATGTTATGTGTCCGTGGAGGAAGCGCCTCTGCCTACACGCTATGGCAGTGATCCTCAAATCTGGCTCGCGAGATCCACTTTCGTGCAGAGTTTAGCTCTAACCTTAATCAAACACACCTGAGCATGCTAATTAATGTCTTCAGGATCATTATAAAATCATAGGTAGGTGAGTTTGATCAGGGTTGGGGCTAAACTCTGTAGCGCATTGGCCCTCCCGGGCAAGATTTGAGGAACCCTGCGCTACGGCGTTACTGCAGGTTCTTCAGGCTAAAGCACTGAGGAACCTGCACGAGGGTGGTCATGATCGGAAAAAAAATAAAAAGTTCTGAAAGAGCTCCGAATTGCAATTGACCTTGTGCTCCGAGCGACAAAGATCACTGCAAGTTCTCTGGCTCAGTGCGATGTACACATTCAGGAGCATCACCTCTGGTTGTGTCTGGTCGACATGAGGGATGCCGACAAGTTCGGTTCCTCAAGGTTCCTGTGTCCCAGACCGGCCTCTTCGGTGACGTGGTCGAGAGCTTTTCCCAGCAGTTCTCGGCTGCACAGGAGCAGACTGGGGGTCCGACATGTCCGCCGGCGGGCAGCTAATGTCTCCACCCATCCGCCTATTTTTTTCTTTCTTTTTTGGCAGCAGTGCCCCAGCTGCTCATCGCCGAGGGCGGCCCCTGCGTCAACCCGCTCAACTCCGCATCAGCAGCAGGCCTGGAGCAAGTCGACCCGTGGAGGCTGGGTGTAGGCAGGCCGCCCGTACATTACCCCGTCAAACTTGATGGTGAGAGAAAAGCAAGGGCCCTGGGACGGGAGACCGAATGGAGGGAACTGCACTTTGGGCGGAGGTGAATGAACCTCTTCCTCCCCCGGAGGAGGGGGGTGGAGAATAATGTTCCAAAAAATCTCGAACAGAGAGTGGTTTCTCTGTCTCGGGACCAGAGGGGCATGGGAGTCTCGGACGGCAACACGGACCCACTCCTCCTCCTCTCTCGCAGCAGGCAGCACGTGGGGGTTGATAGTGTCATCAATGGTCATACTAACGCCCCTCTGCCAAACATGGAAACAGGTAAGGTTGCACTGCACACTCAGACCCCTCTTCGGTCCGCCCATGGACCGGGTCCCTGCGTTCCACCTCGCTGCCCCACCGCGGGTACGTCGGTGGTCCTGCTGGTCCAGCTTGTACGGTGTCTGGGTGCCTGGCTACCCAAACCATCTCGCTGGCTCCTGCGGACCATCAGACTCGGCTATGCATTCAAGTTCGCCTCCTGTCTTGCGGGTGGAGGTCACAGTCCTACTGGCGAAGGATGCGATAGAGACGGTCCCTCCAGCCGATATGAAGACGAGTTTTACAGCCCTTACTTCTTTGTACCCAAAATAGGCGGTGGGTTACGGCCAATCTTGGACCTGCGTGTCTTGAACAGGGCCCTTCACCGGTTACTGTTCAAGATGTTGACACAGAAACGCATCTTCAGGTGCGTCCGTCCCCGAGATTGGTTTGCAGTGATCGACCTGAAGGGGCGCGTACTTTCATGTATCGATCCTTCCACACTACAGACCATTGCTGCAGTTCGCGTTCGAAGGACAATCATATCAGTACAAGGTCCTGCCCTTCGGGCTGTCCCTGTCGCCCTGTGTCTTCACGAAAGTTGCGGAGGCAGCCCTTGTTCCCGTGAGAGAGCAGGGCATTCACATTCTCAACTACCTCGACGACTGGCTCATACTCGCTCTGTCTCAGGATCAGTTGTGCGAACACAAGGACTTGGTGCTCTCACACCTCAGCCGGTTGGGCCTTTGGGTCAGCTGGGAAAAGAGCAAACTCTCCTCGACGCAGAGGATCGCTTTTCTCGGTATGGAGTTGGATTCGGTCGAGCAGACAGCACGCCTCATGCAGGAACGTGCTCAGTCGATGTTGAACTGCCTGAATACATTCAAGAGCAGGACAGCGGTCGTACTGAAACAGTTTCAGGGGTTTCAGTTTCGCAAAACTACGCTCATATATGATCGTGGTTTTGCGCAACTTGCCAGTGAACAACGGCTCTGTAGTAAATGCTGCTCCATCTGAAATATACGCACGTGATGGAGATTACGGACTACACAGAGCCGTTGTTTACTGACAATATGCGCATTAAATATCGCATGTGATTTATAAGAGATAATTAAATAATAAGAGAAAAGAAACACAATAGCAACACAATAAACATAAAAATGAACTCATTTACCATTAACACAAATTTTCTTCTCCTGCAAGGAAGGAGATGAGCTAAAGGAAGTAGATGATATTATCTAGAGTCAATGACTATTCCAAACTTGCACTGATATGAAATGATAATTGCCCCACTGAGTTATTATTAAACACACACACATACACACAAATGTGAGAAACATTGAAACAGCAAAACTCCATTAAGAGTAAATTGTTAGTGTTTATTCAATAGCAGTTTTAACTATAGTGACGTGCAATTGTTACATTAAAGAGCTATTTCTACCTGATTTAATCCATAAAATTCAGTTTTGTTGGTATAAATTAATGTATTTAGGTTGATTCAGTAATGTTAAATAATATTTAAAATGTCCAATTCTCAAATTACATTGAAATAAATAAATAAATACATAATACATGGAAAACTATATGAAAAACAAAAACATTAACTTAAATTCTTGGGTCAACTCAATCAACATTTGATCCTTCATAAGGTTTGTTGTTGAGAACTGGGCCAAGCTGACTGGAAGTATTTTCCTTGTGCAGTTAGAAGAGTGTAAAGATTTTATAGAAGGTATGTTGGAATTTTTCTCAATGGTCTCATAGATCCCTTGATAAATTCATATTTGTCTTTAATATAGCTATTTAAAGTTCTTGTCAACACTTGCACTATGGCAGCTGTCTTTTTAAGAGACTAAAATAGTTTTTATATTGGACTGCAGAAAACTTAAATGTGAAAAATAATTTCCAGCTAGACAAACAAAAACAAACTTTTTCCCCTTAAAATAATAACTGAAGTGAAATATTGGATATTTAATAATTATCTTGAGAACAGGTAAAAATTCTAAAGGATTTGCCTACTTCAATTATGAGTTATTAATAGGACTAATGTTATTAATAATACTGATTTAGCCATTTATAATTAGTAGTCATTTCTATCAGTGAATTATCAGCGTAAAGAAAAAAATATATTCTAGGCAATACCAGATATGTGCCATCCAGAGTAAACCTATTCATCCCAAAGTAGTATTGTGTTTATTTTACAATAACAATAGAAATTAGACATTATGAATTTAAAAAAGGCCCATTGCTAACAAGAACCAGCCAGAGTCTGGGTGGAAAGATAATATAATTCCTAAAATGAAACTGACTAATCTAGGTACTTGGTCGGAAGCCCAGCAGTCGGAACGTAGTGAAGATATTTTCCATCTAATGATAGAAGAGCCAGATGTGCTCACATAAGTCATTGTTACGGGGCTGACGAGACGTGAGACTTGCGGATCCCTGTGCAAGCTTTATTTGTGGAGAAGACAGAGACGTGGTCAACAGCAGGCAGGGTCAGATGAGAGCAAAAAGGTATATGGTGGGCAAAACACAAGAATAGTTCTAGGGCTAGCACAGGTCGACGATCGGCAGACAGAATCAGAAGGGGCAAGACAAAAGGGGTGAATCCAGGGAAACAGGCGAAGATCAGAAACCGAGAAGGCTAAGGCTAAGGACTAGGGCTAAGGCTAAGGCTAAGGGAAACGACTAAGGCTAAGGCTAAGGCTAAGGCTAAGGCTAAGGCAAATGACTAGGGCTAGGGCTAAGGCAAATGACAAGGGCTAAGGCTAAGGCAAATGACTAGGGCTAAGGCTAAGACTAAGGCTAAGGCTAAGGCTAAGGCAAATGACAAGGGCTCCGTAAAGTAGCTATCTCTAGGAGAGTGATAAATGCTGAAACAATACTCGGCCGAGGGAAGGGATCTGAGTGAGTGTTAAATAGTGAGGGAGTGAGATGAAACAGCTGGGTGCAATCAGTGTTAACAGAAATCGTCTGGCAGGAATGACCTACTGCCCAGATGGCTACAAAACACTCATTTTTAACCTTTAGAGACCAACGTGCTAGGTTTCTTTCTACACCGCAAACAACAGCCACCAGATGTGGCGGAAGCCCAAACTATTATCTGCCATATCATTCTAGTGGCGTTTTCCAAAAACCAAGAGTACTTTTCGCATTTCACATGCATTTTCTGGGCCAAAACACAGAAGCTGATCTATCACGTAGCCATCTATGATTAAATCAAAATGGCTAATGCTTTAAAATGGTCCCGAGTTAGAATTAGACGCCATATTAAGGTTGGTACGACTGAAGGAAGCCGTGAGGTTGTTCAATGGACCTGATTTCGCAAACAACGAGCAGAACGGATGTAATGCTTCCAGAGACCCAGAAATATTTTTTTGGTGATGCAAAAAATTCCCAAAGGGCCCAGACGACTAGTGGCTATCTCTCTTAGGTTTCCACGACCCAAGTGGTTGGTAAGTTTAGGTGTGTGGTGTGGTGCACGTTTCCTCGAAGAAATAAACACCGAGCACATCATCTGTGTAGATGAAGGAAATAATTTTACTGTGGCTCTCTACATCACCCAGACTCATGATGGAGGCCTTATGTTCGTGTGTTCAAGCCTATCGCGACGTTTCGGACTCTGTGGTCCTTCCTCAGGCGAGCTCTGAACACTAAATGGCTGGAATTCTCTACAGCAGCCATATATGTGCTGTTTTCTAAGGGGGCGTGTTTCCCCACACACACGAAATCACCAAACCTCACACATATTGTGCTTCGAAATTAAATTTACCGTCAACAAATGGTTGTTTCTATTGTTTTTGCATCCTCAAAAAATTAAATCCAGGACTCCAGTCACCACAGAGAGGCCCAGAGAGCAGGCACTGGCTTGGTTAGGGATTCTAGAACCAATAATCAGAACAAAGTCCAATTACGGTTTATGCACGGTCCTTGGACCCAACTGGCCACCAATCTGCAGCTTCCAGAGACCCAGAAATATTTTTTTGGTGATGCAAAAAATTCCCAAAGGGCCCAGACGACTAGTGGCTATCTCTCTTAGGTTTCCACGACCCAAGTGGTTGGTAAGTTTAGGTGTGTGGTGTGGTGCACGTTTCCTCGAAGAAAGAAACACCGAGCACATCATCTGTGTAGATGAAGGAAATAATTTTACTGTGGCTCTCTACATCACCCAGACTCATGATGGAGGCCTTACGTTCGTGTGTTCAAGCCTATCGCGACGTTTCGGACTCTGTGGTCCTTCCTCAGGCGAGCTCTGAACACTAAATGGCTGGAATTCTCTACAGCAGCCATATATGTGCTGTTTTCTAAGGGGGCGTGTTTTCCCACACACACGAAATCACCAAACCTCACACATATTGTGCTTCGAAATTAAATTTACCGTCAACAAATGGTTGTTTCTATTGTTTTTGCATCCTCAAAAAAATAAATCCAGGACTCCAGTCACCACAGAGAGGCCCAGAGAGCAGGCACTGGCTTGGTTAGGGATTCTAGAACCAATAATCAGAACAAAGTCCAATTACGGTTTATGCACGGTCCTTGGACCCAACTGGCCACCAATCTGCAGCTTCCAGAGACCCAGAAATATTTTTTTGGTGATGCAAAAAATTCCCAAAGGGCCCAGACGACTAGTGGCTATCTCTCTTAGGTTTCCACGACCCAAGTGGTTGGTAAGTTTAGGTGTGTGGTGTGGTGCACGTTTCCTCGAAGAAAGAAACACAGAGCACATCATCTGTGTAGATGAAGGAAATAATTTTACTGTGGCTCTCTACATCACCCAGACTCATGATGGAGGGCATAGTTCTGGGGTCAAGCCTATCGCGGTGCTCCCGTGACGTTTCGGACTCTGTGGTCCTTCCTCAGGCGAGCTCTGAACACTAAATGGCTGGAATTCTCTACAGCAGCCATATATGTGCTGTTTTCTAAGGGGTCGTGTTTTCCCACACACACGAAATCACCAAACCTCACACATATTGTGCTTCGAAATTAAATTTACTGTCAACAAATGGTTGTTTCTCTTATTTTTGCATCCTCAAAAAATCAAATCCAGGACTCCAGTCACCACAGAGAGGCCCAGAGAGCAGGCACTGGCTTGGTTAGGGATTCTAGAACCAATAATCAGAACAAAGTCCAATTACGGTTTATGCACGGTCCTTGGACCCAACTGGCCACCAATCTGCAGCTTCCAGAGACCCAGAAATATTTTTTTGGTGATGCAAAAAATTCCCAAAGGGCCCAGACGACTAGTGGCTATCTCTCTTAGGTTTCCACGACCCAAGTGGTTGGTAAGTTTAGGTGTGTGGTGTGGTGCACGTTTCCTCGAAGAAAGAAACACCGAGCACATCATCTGTGTAGATGAAGGAAATAATTTTTTGTGGCTCTCTACATCACCCAGACTCATGATGGAGGCCTATCGTTGTGTGTTCAGGCCTATCGCGACGTTTCGGATTCTGTGGTCCTTCCTCAGGCGAGCTCTGAACACTAAATGGCTGGAATTCTCTACAGCAGCCATATATGTGCTGTTTTCTAAGGGGGCGTGTTTTCCCACACACACGAAATCACCAAACCTCACACATATTGTGCTTCGAAATTAAATTTACCGTCAACAAATGGTTGTTTCTATTGTTTTTGCATCCTCAAAAATTAAATCCAGGACTCCAGTCAACACAGAGAGGCCCAGAGAGCAGGCACAGGCTTGGTTCGGGATTATAGATCCAATAATCAGAACAAAGTCCAACTACGGTTTATGCACGGTCCTTGGACACAACTGGCCACCAATCGGCAGCTTCCAGAGACCCAGAAATATTTTTTTGGTGATGCA
Organism: Sinocyclocheilus anophthalmus; assembly: GCA_018155175.1. Taxonomy (NCBI): domain Eukaryota; kingdom Metazoa; phylum Chordata; class Actinopteri; order Cypriniformes; family Cyprinidae; genus Sinocyclocheilus; species Sinocyclocheilus anophthalmus. The sequence goes on along the minus strand of JADLZN010002380.1, from coordinate 7,001 downwards.
AAAAATTCCCAAAGGGCCCAGACGACTAGTGGCTATCTCTCTTAGGTTTCCACGACCCAAGTGGTTGGTAAGTTTAGGTGTGTGGTGTGGTGCACGTTTCCTCGAAGAAAGAAACACCGAGCACATCATCTGTGTAGATGAAGGAAAACTAATTTAGGGGTAGGGTTAGGTAGGGTTAGGGTTAGGTTAGGTTATGGTTAGGTTAGGTTAGGTTAGGTTAGAGTTAGGGTTAGGGTTAGGGTGAGGGATTACAGACCCAGAAGCCAGAACAAAGTCCAACTCCGGTTATGCACTGTCCTTCCACTTCAACTGACCGCTTCTGGCCTTGTTTCGATTAGGCCTCGTTCCCAAAAGCAGTCCACCTTTTTAATGAATCAGTGTTTTTCATAATCATTCAGTTGTTATGAATGTGTAATGATGACGATGATAAAAGTGTATCCGATTATATAGCTGTTTATAATGTATTATATACATTTTTTATATTTATTTTTTGTATACCTCCCTCATAGTATGTAATGTGTCTCATACCCCCCCCCCCAAAATAAAAAAAAAGGGTATGAAAGATAGGTGTGTATCCTATAGGGCTAGAAATGCTAGGTTTTAAATTGTGCGAGTACCCCACTAAGGGCTAGGTGTTAGTGTGGTTGATGTTCCGCCTTAGTTATTTTATGGGGGTGTCCTACTAAGGGGTTATTTTGTGCGAGTACCCCACTAAGGGCTAGGTGTTAGTGTGGTTGATGTTCAGTCTTAGATCAAATATTAAATATAAAAGTACTCCTTGGAGTAAATATTCTTAAGCATCATCATCATTTGTGTTTGTACGTCACCAGCAAAAGAAAGTGTGTCAACAAGGAGATCATGGGAAAGAAAAGGAGAAAATGGAGAGCTGTTCTGAGGCAAACTGTCCCTCAGGCCTCATTCAGGCCTCTGGGATAGAGCGTATCCAGTCTCTTAATCCAGAACCTCTCTGTTTTTAATCTATCTTGTAAATTCCACAGAGGGTTGGCCTGTAAACCAGTTATTCTGAGGGAAGTTAGGCCATGGGTCAAGAAATGTTTCACCATAAATCTACGTTTTTCAATCTTGTGTAAAATATTATGGGCGTGCTGATAAGCTCGAATACGCAATTCATTTTTAGTTTGACCCACATACTGTCTTCTGCATTTGTCACAATAAATTAGATACACACAGTTGATCGTCTGAGGGGACAGAGTTTGTTGCAGTGTAAAGATCTGTTTGGTGGTTCTGTTTTTAACCCATCTCAGTGACACGTAGTATTTGCAAGAGACCTGTTTTTTCTTCAGCGGTTCTGTGCTCACTTTACTCTGAACTAGAACGTCAATCAGGTTTTTGTTCCTTTTGTATGCCGCAATGGGTCTGTGTCTCTGCAAGTATTCTGTGCCCGTCAAAAATTTGGCAAAGTTCTGTTTGATAGCACTGTTGAGTTGTGTGCTCTGAGACGAATAAAATGACACAAAAGGAATAATTTTATTGTTTGTGTTTTCCACGTTGGACTCCGGGTTTGCTGAAATGTTCATCGCTCTTCTGAAGAGTCTCAGGGCCTTCCTGAGGACTGATCTTGAGTATCCCCTCTGTTTCAAGGCCCTGAAGAGTATCTTCACCGCCTTTAGGAATTCTTCTTCTTGAGAGCAGATTCTGTAGAATCGAAGAAGCTGTGACTTTAGAATCCCTTTAAATGTGTGCTGTGGGTGAAAACTGTTTCTGTGCAATAAGCAATGAGTATCTGTTTCTTTAAAGTATACCCTGTAATCTAGTTTGTTTTCCTTGTGAAACTTGGGCCCTTTATATGTGACCATATCTAGGAAATTGACCTGTGTGTCATCTATTTCGAATTTGACCTTTATAGATCTCTGATGCTGATTAAGATGTTTGATAAAGTCATCAAACTCATCTCTAGTATGCACCCAGATGCCCCAAATGTCATCGAGGAAACGGAAATACGAGGACGGTTTGAGAGGAAATGAAGCTAACGCTGACTCTTCCCAGCCGGCCATAAATATATTGGCGTACGAGGGGGCAAAGGTTTTTCCCATGGCCGTGCCTTTTGTCTGTAAATAGAATTTACCATTGAACTCAAAGTCGTTTTTTATTAAATTAATCTCAAGTAATTTCAGCACATATTCATCCGGTCTTTTGGGATCCGGGTATTTTTCCATGCACTCTCGTACGGCCTCCATTCCTGCTTGTGTCTCAATATTTGTGTAGAGACTATCTACGTCTATTGTGAAGAGTAAAGCGTTCGAGGGAATCATCAAATCCTTTGTTTTCTGTATGAAATCATAAGTGTCTTTTAAATAGCTGTTGTGTTTCTGTGAAATTGCATTGAGATGATATTCCACAAATTCTGCTGTGTGATATGTTTCGCTACTACAATCCGACACAATTGGTCGTCCAGGAGGAATTCTGTTTGGTATGCTCCAGCTGTTTGGGTTCTTGTGTATTTTTGGAAGGAGATAAAACCTCCTTGGCCTAGGAGTACCCGAGCCAAGGAGGTATTCTTTTTGTTTTCCACTTACAACTCGTTTCTCGTACATTTCCTCTAGGATTTCCATCACTTCAATTTGTGTTTGGGGATAAATGGGTGCATCCAAGGAGCTATAATGATCCGTGACCTGCAACTGTCTAGTCCCCTCCCAAATGTAGTCTTTGCTATCCATGAGTACCACCGCGTTGCCTTTATCGGCTGGTTTGATCACAATATGTTTATTTTTTCTGAGTTGATTTAGTGCCTTCCCTTCACCCACGGATAGATTCTGTTTTTCCTTTTTTCCCCAGTGCAAATGCTGATAGGCGTACCAATCCGCCCTGATGATTGAATTAATACAATTAGGAAGTTTGCACAAAGGGGGGAGCCAGTCAGATCCGTGGGTGAAGGGAGGTTTTTCTTTTGTTTTTCTTACCCTCAAAAAAGGTTTCAAGTCTCACTCTCCTATGATAGGTTTGTAGGCTTTTTAATATTTCTACTTTTTGTGTTTTAAAGTGTCGTGGTGCTGGTACAAAGGAGAGGCCCTTTAATAGAACTGCCCTTTGCTCTGGTGTGAGGGCGAGAGTGGGTGAAAGATTAATTATGAGTTTCTCATTACCCTTTATGGGGTTGAAGGGCCCTGAAAGTTTAAATTTTGGGTCCAGTGATGCAACATGGCCCTTGCTGTAGCTGGGGTCCAATGGATGAGGTCCCTTTCGACCTCGAACCGAGCCGAGGGCAGTTCAACGATACTGTTTAAGGTTTCTCTGATATACTCATTGATCTTTGTCAGATGAGTCTGTTCCTCCACTGGTAACTGATCTGAAAAATTAATCAGTGGGAAATACAGTTCAGTGTGTGGCAGACGTCTGCGTGCCATTCTGTACATCCTTTGTATCTCTTTTGTGGATGTGACGATGCATCTCTGCGTTCTGTTATTTATGCCGAACGAGAATATCAGAACCTCTGGTTCCATCGCCATTATGGCTCTTTCCATTAGGTTTCCGGCATGCTGAAATTTTGCACCCGGGAAACTGTCAATTTGTAATTCTGTGATACAAAAAGAAGGAATTTTAGATACGTTGGAGTCGCCTATGATAACATATTTCTTCTTCAGAGTTAGACTCCAATCTGCCAGTTTGCGCGTGGTATTAATGTGACGGCTCGGTCTCCCTATCGACCGTGGCGTTTCAGGAGCTGTCGCGGGCCCTGCTGGAGTTCGTGGTTCTGGTTCTGTGTTCAGAGGGGCCACCTCTTTTTGTGGTGTCGTTTTCTCTACCTCTTCCGCATTCTCCTGTAAGAACTGTGTCAGTGAAAACTGAGGCCTAAATGGGCTTCTGGAATGTTCAGAGAATGTAGGGTGATCGGAAGCCTCAGAGGTTTCTGAGTACAAAAGTGGCGAGCAGTCTACTCTGGTGAGTGACGGGCCTGTTTTTTCTGTGTGTTTCTTGCTCGATTTTTCAACGTTCTGTTCCCTGTTATGAACTGATCCTTGAACCTTTTCAATTTTATCTGTCAAAATATCTTCAGCCGTATTGGCTGGTAACGGTTGTGCCACAGTGCGTGGCCTTGGTGGTTCAGTGGTGATTAAAGTGTCCACAAGCAGGTCCGTAAAAATTCTACGAGGCTGTCTTGGGGGTAAAGGTTCTAGGGGTCTAAGCGGTGTGACTGATGGTGAAGTGTATGCCATAGGTGGTGGTTCCAACGGTGGGAATTCTTGGTCGAATGACCAATCTCCCCGGTTTGGGGGAGGGGGGGTGGAGGTAAACCCGTCTTCCCGGTTCTGTCCCCTTATTGGGGATGTTTGGATTTGGATACTGACGTGTTTGACCCCCGTTCTGGGTCTGACTACAGCCGGTGTGGCCTGTTGTTGAGCCTGTTCAGTGTTGTTACCGTTGTTGTCAGTGTTTCCACTCATTTCAGCCATAAACAACATCTCTGTTCTTTTCAGAGACTCAAGGTTCATTTTGTTTTTGAAATTTCTTTTTGCCCAATTACTGGCTATTTCAAAAGCATGAGGCCAATCTGTCTGATTGGTCCTCTCTTTCAATTCCAGCATTGTTTGCTCAATCAGTGAATTGTAATGCTCTTCGAGAATTTGTTGTGCAGTGTGTGCCCAATTGCGTGCATTGCCATCTAGCATCTGCATCACCGTTCTGCTTGGAAGAGCTGGTTTGACTGTGTCAATTAAGAGCTGTGTTAATCTCCTAAATGATCTGGGACTATTATCGGCTACTGTAGTGGTAATCTTTCCCAGATGGTGCACCATTCGTATGAGGTCATACATCAGCTTCATGGCTGTTTTGAGCCTGGGTGGAGCTGGTGTATAGTTCGTTTTTCTGTACTCATTGACCGGCTGGTCGAAGTACCGTCTACGTGTCCCTCTCCCCTCTGTGTTTTTCTCTCTGGGGGGGTAACGTTTCTCTCTATCTCTTTTGTTGTTGTAGAAATGGTTGTCTCTACTGTAATGAGATTCGTTGTTTGTATCACGACCTGCTCTGTTATCAAAGGAGATTGAGTCTCTTCCTCTGGTCAGTGAAGACCGGGTTGAGTCGACATGCATGTCTCTATAACTGACGTTGTGAGCACAAGGATGTCCTGGAGCCCCATATTCATCCTCTTCTTGTACGTACTCATCATATTCAGTTTGGTCGACTCTGATGTGATCTCTTTCTTGTGAGTTCGTTCTCTCTCTATGTTGAGCATAGTCGATGTTGTTTTGTTTTCTTTGTGGAAAATCTGATGAACGATAATAATATGGTGGTGGTGCTTCGTCTGCAGCCACATCATAGTGACCACTGGGGGGCAATGACCTCATGAATCTCCTATTACTACCACGTCCCCTTCTCTCTTTGGATCTTTTGAATTCTGAATTTATGAATTCTCTGATGGGTGGGTTTTGCTTATTGTGTGTGGGTCGATTGGAACCAGTGTACCCCTGTCTGTGTGGAGCTCGGTCACCCTGAGGTAATCTGTCATGATAATATTTATCATTTTCAATAGGTGGACGATCATAATTACTAGAACGGAGACCACGTTCTCTCTGGTCTCCATTTATCCCTAATTCATGTCTAATAGCCCGTGAACGGGCTGTTGTGGGGATGTCACCATCATCACGTGGTCTTGGACGGGTGTAGTAACCCCCAGAAGAAACATCTCTGTCTGCAAACCGACGTGAGTGACGGGGATCATCAGCACGGAAACGTGCTCTTGTGTTTCTTGAGTTTGATCTAAATCTCTCATTTACTGGAGGTTCCATGAATTTCACGCGTTGCTGTGGAGCCCTTCTTGGCTCGCTGCGTGCTCCGTAACCATCCATACAGTAAAATATTAGAATATAAAATCAAAGACAAGAGAAAGAAAAAGTAAAGGATCCTATAATCACGACGTTCAGATCAATCGCGACGTTTCGAAGCAGGCAGCTTCTTCTTCAGGCTGTGTCTAAACGTCGTATTGGTTAGAAAGAAATACAGATAAGAATGTTAGGTTGTGTCTTCATCGAGTGATTCCGACCGAATGACTGTAGCAGCGCTCTCCATCAATATGTAGCAAGGGGGCGCTGCCCGTGACGTCACTCATCCACTCACGTGAGAGTCCAACCCACTGTAGCCGAAACACGAATTAAAATATGAAAATAAAAAGATTTTTCTGAAATAACACCTCTAAAAAATACTTCTATTATCCTTTTACCCAGAATCAGTCTGTTTCGATTTTTAGAATCATGTATGTGAAAGTTATTAGACGAAAACTGCTCTGGGCTCGAAAATAAAAAGGTCCTGGAAGCTGAGTATCTCAGAAAATCAGCTTAGCCTCTCCCCTGGTTAAACAGACAAATAAGTGCTGCTTCTTGCAAAATCATGGTCTCAAAAATTAGTTATAGGTCTCTTTTATTCCAACGGGGTGTTTTTAGAATTTTAGAATCATGTATGTGAAAGTTATTAGACGAAAACTGCTCTGGGCTCGAAAATAAAAAGGTCCTGGAAGCTGAGTATCTCAGAAAATCAGCTTAGCCTCTCCCCTGGTTAAACAGACAAATAAGTGCTGCTTCTTGCAAAATCATGGTCTCAAAAATTAGTTATAGGTCTTCTTTGTCCAAAAATGGTGTTTTTAGATTTTTTTAAAAAACGTCGTGTTCATGTAAACACGATACCGAGTGCAGGGGGGGAAAAAAAGGCAAAGGTCCTGGATGCTCACAGCTGTTGACGATAAAAATGTTATTTGTGGAGGTACTATAAAGCCAATTAGTGTTTTAAAAGAAAAAGGTCTTGTAAATAGAGGTTTTGATTGTGTGTCTCTCAGGGGAGTTGTTTGTAGATTTTTAGAGCCATGTTTATGGTTGATTTTGTAACAAAGAGTGTGCGCTTTCGGTGTTGGACAAAATATTTTTTGATGTTTGTTGTAAAATACGATCAAAAGAAAAGAAAAAGAGGGTTTTTTTTTTTTAATGGTTACCATAGAGGTGTTATATTTATAATAATCCTGTTTTATGGCTAGAGTCTCTGTTAGGAGACCTGTA